>JAKWJD010001765.1:51127907-51356578 GCA_027705065.1 Solanum peruvianum
CACACAAAAAGCATTGCACATCACTGTCGTATACCGTGAGAAAGTCATAAATCTTGTCTTGGTGGATGATGGATCCGGTCTGAACATTTGCTTGTTGTCGACACTAAGGCAGTTAAGTTTGACTTGAGGAAGATAGAACAAAACCAAGTCAATGTAAGAGCCTTTGATGGGGTTCAAAGAGATACATTGGGATTGGTGAATTTGGTCATCCAAATGGGTTCGGCAGAGTTCAGTGCACAGTTTCAAGTCTTTGACATTTATAGCAGCTATAACCTTCTTCTAGAAATTCCTTTTATCCATATTGCTGGAGCTGTGTCCTCTACTCTTCATAGATGATGATGAAACTTGTTTGGAAGAACGAAGAACTGATTATTCACGACAAAGGGAGTCACTTCGGCAGGCAGATGCCTATTATTGATGAAGTCTTACGAGATACCAATTTCTACACGGTGGAGCTAGTAAATGCCACCGGTGAGGATTTGGCCCCACAACCTCCTATGCCTACCATGTACCATTTACAAGATGATTGTCACTGTGATGTTTCAGAATGGGTTTGAATCAGGTTTTTGATTGGGAAGGAATTCCCAAGGGATAATTGAGCCTATTCCGGTCCCCGTCAAAGGAGCTAGATATGGTTTGAGGTACATCCCCACAGATGATGATGTGAAGATAAAGAAAAGAAGTGATCAAGCATTGGCTAAGCCGATACCACATCTGTATCAATCATTTCCAGTCCAGGAGTACACCGATCGTGATGGCCTCAGGGAAGGAATATGCGACCTTTTTAAAGAGATCAAAGTTGTCACAGAAGAAGAGGTCGAGTTAGCTGATATCCGCGATGCTTTTCCTAGAGAACAGCCGCAGAATTAGACTCTCACGCCAATCTTGATTCCTCGATCATCTTGGTTGAAGGACATTTGTTTATGCATTTTGAAAATTGGTGGTTGTCCGAAAGAGGCCCTAGACCCACCATGATTCTTTTTCTTAATAACTTGAATTTTAAAATTTCCCCGTGATGTTTAAAAAGGCAACAGGGCCATTTGCCATTGACAAAGTTTGCATTATTCCAATTTTAATTAAAGCCTATCTTATTGAAAATTTGTTCATTTTCTTATTTTCTATATTTTAGTTTCTTAAGTTTGTTTGTTTATGGTTTCAGTAGCGTTAATTTTATACTTGCCAATGTCTTGTCATATCACGAACTGAATGAACAAAATGAGGCAGGTGATGACGAGGGCGAAGGGTACGAAGAGGAAAATGAAGTACCGGAAAATGTTGCTGAGGAATTTCTGTAGTTTGAAAATCACCATAAGCCAAATTTGGAAGAAACTTATATCGTGAATCTGGTTGACCAAGAGTGTCTCAAAGAGGTCAAAATCAGTGTCCACTTGAAAGAAACTCAAAGAAAGGATCTGATTCATTTGCCTACAAAATACATGGTTGTGTTTGTCTCGGAGGTTAGTCACATGCTAGGGATGAGTACCAATATGGTATCCCATAAGTTGCTGATTAATTCGGGGTTTAGTCCAGTGAAACACAAGGCTCAAAAATTCAAACCTGAGTTGAGTTTAAAGATCAAAAAAGAGATCATCAAGCAGATCGAGTCTCGATTGGTGGAAGTGACGCAAAACCCGACATGGTTGCCCAACGTTGTTTCGTTCACCAAAAAACATGGAAAGATTAGAATATGTGTTGATTACAGAGATCTCAACAAAGCCATCCAAAAGGATAATTTTCTGTTGCCGAATATTCACATTCTGATCGATAACTTTGTTAAGCATGAAATGCAATAATTTGTAAATTGTTACGCGGGTAATCATCAGATGTTGATGGATGAAGAAGATACAGAAAATACAGCTTTTATTATACCTTGGGAAGTATATTATTACAACATGATGCCATTTGTCCTCAAGAATGCTGGTGCTACCTATATGAGGGCTATGACGACCATATTTCATAATATGATTCATAAGGAGATCGAGATGTACGTTGATGATGTCATAATCAAGCCTCGTGAGAGTTCGAACCACTTAACGCATTTAAGAAGTTCTTTGATTGTCTGCGTCGTTACAACTTGAAATTAAATCCCTTTAAATATGCTTATCTGGTGCCGGCCGGTAAGTTGTTGGGATTTATAGTCATCAAAATAGCTATAGAGCTTGACCCTTCCAAGGCAATTCAAGAGTTATCTCCTCGAAAGATTAAGAAGGAGGTGATGGGTTTCTTAGAGAGGTTCAACTACATCAGTCGATTCATAGCTCAATAAACTGTCATGTGTGAGCCTATCTTCAAGATGTTGAAGAAAGACGCTTTGACAAAGTGGACTGAAGACTGTCAGACTGCTTTTGATGCTATCAAGAACTATTTGTCCAATTCACCCATATTGGTTCCTCTATGGGAAGGGAGTACATTGTTGCTGTATTTTTTCAATCTCAGATAACACATTCGGATGCGTGCTTGGGAAGCATGACAGAACAGGAAAGAAGAAGCGAGCCATCTACTATAAAAGCAAGAACTTTACGCCATACTAGTGTCCTTATACTCTTTTATAGGGAACGTGTTGCATTTTGACTTGGATCGCTCAAAAGTTGAGGAATTATGTGTCTGCTTATACTACGTATCTCATCTCCAGAATGGATCTGTTGAAGTACATTTTCCAGAAGGCAATGCCGACCGGAAGGTTGGCTAAGTGGCAAATGTTGTTGAGTGAATTTGATATTATGTATATGACTCAGAAGGCAATAGAAGCACAGGCCTTGGCTGATCATCTTACATAAAATCCTGTTGATGAAGAGTATGAACGACTCAAGACTTATTTTCTGAAATATATCCTGACTGGAGATTATTCTTTGATGGAACGGAAAATCACCACGGGAAAGGTATCGGATTGGAATCTGGTCAGCTCTATCCCATGGTGGCCAAGCTCGAATTTAATTGCACGAACAATATGGCCGAATATGAAGCTTGTATCCTCGGTTAGAAAATGGCCATTTACATGAATGTCCATGAACTATTAGTTATTGGAGACTCAGATTTGTTGATTCATCAGGTTCAGGAAGAATGGGCCGTGAAGAACCCAAAGATCAGACCGTACGTGCAGTACGTACAAAAGTTGTGAAAGATATTCCGCAATATTAAGTTCTGACACACTCCAAGAATGCATAATGAGTTAGCTGATTCTCTTGCCACTATCAAGTCGATGATTAAGCATCCAGATACGCATTATATTGATTCTCTAGACATCGAGCTGAAAGAATATTCCAGTCTATTGTTCACACGTTGAAGCGGAACCAAATGCTTTGCCATGGTATTTTGATATAAAAAAGTACTTAGAGACCGGGAGTTATCTTGAAAATGCAACACCCAACCAGAAAAAGTCGATACGCCGTAGGGCTCTCAACTTATTTCTAAGTGGAGAATTTCCATTATAGGAGGACTCCAGACTTGGGTCTTCTCAGATGTATTGATGCTGCTGAAGCTGTGAAGCTTATCAAACATATATATGCTGGAGTTTGCGGCACGTAGATGAATGGACTCACTTTGGCAAGAAAGATCCTTCGAGCCGGTTATTTCTGGATAATATGGAGAATTCTTGTTGCAAGTTTGTGCAGAAATGTCATAAATGCCAAGTGACAGTGATTTGATCCGAGTGACACCTCACGAACTTAATGCTATGAGTTCACGTTGGCAGTTTGTAGCTTGGGATATGGATGTCATTGGTTCGATAGAGCCAACTGCTTCTAATGGACACATATTTTTTTTGTTTCCATTGATTATTTCACCAAGTGGATCGAAGTAGCTTCTTACAAGTGGGTAACCAAAAAAGATGTAGCTGATTTTGTTTGCAACAATCTGATATGCAGGTTTGGAACACCACAATCAATCATTACTGATAATCGTGCAAATCTCAAACAGTCACTTGATGAGAGATATATGTGATCAATTTAAAAATACTCACCAAAACTAAATCGCTTATCATCCTCAAATGAATGGAGCTGTAGAAGCCACCAATAAGATTATGAAGAAGATCCTGAGGAAAATGATTGAAAATCATTGAGGCTAGCATGAGATGTTGCCATATGCTATGCTGGGTTATCAAATGATTGTCACAATGTCGATTGGAGCCACACCATATTTTCTAGTATATGGAAAAGAAGCAGTCATACCTGCTGAAGTTGAGATACCGTCTTTAAGAATCATCCAGGAAGCTGAATTGAGTAATGACGAGTGGGTCAGCAAGCGTATTGACCAATTGAATTTGATTGATGAGAAGAGAATGGTTGACATTTGTCATGGTCAACTATATCGACAGAGAATGATTCGTTCTTTCCACAAAAGAGTAAGAGCTAGAACTTTTGAAATTGGTCAATTGGTCCTTGAATGCATTTTTCCTCATTAGGATGAGCACACAAGGAAAATTACACCAAATTGCCAAGGACCTTACATGCTTCGCAAGGTATTATATAGAGGTGCTCTAGTCTTGTCGGAGATGGATGACACCGCATGGTCGAAACCTCTCAACTTAGACGCTGTCAAGAGATATTACGCTTGAAGCTTCAGTTCGTATTTCTGTTATTTTCTTGTGATCATCCTATTTGCTTGTAATCACTTTGTTTAAAACTTTATCCCTTTTTTTGATGAACTACGTCTGACCTGAATTCTCAAGCATGAGATACGTAGGCGGCCTATGTCGGCCTTGGTCAACCCATTTATCTCCTTTAAGCATTTCTTTGTATTTGAACTATGTTCTTGCTGAATTCTCAAGTGTGAGATATGTTGGCGGACTATGTCGGACTCAGTCGATTTTTCTTTGTAAATTTCTTATTATTGTAAACCTTTGAGGAATACTATGTTTGGCCTGAATCCTCCCTCAACAGGATAGGTTGTCACCATAAGGGTTCGGTCATATCTCCCGTAAGATTTCTATTTTTCTTTACTATAGAAACTGGGCCAGAATTTTTTAGAGGGACTAAAAAATTCTCGAAAAGAAGATTTTTCCTGAGATAATCAAGACTGAGGATACTTCATGATTTGCAAATGGGACAGAATTTCTGAGAGGATCTCAAAAATTCCATGACTCACTCAGCGACAGTTAAAGGTAAGCCGAGATATGTGATTGGGACAGAAATTTTGAGGATGACCTAAAATTTTAACATGGTTTTATCAGCGATCTGGAGTGACTTTAAATACTCCCCAGCGAATAGTCAAATAGACTCCAAGCATCGGACTCAAAGAAGTTCACTACGCCTGACGTGACATGACACTGGCAATAACCTTTTTTAAAACACTATCTTTCAAAAAAATTTCTAAAGAATTTCCCTTTTGGTGTTTCAATTGTTTTTGCATAATTTTTTTCTTATCTATTAAGAGTCATGGATCAGGGAAAAATCAATCAGATATAGAAGGGCAGGGAGCAGACAAATGAAGAATCGACACAGATCAGTCCGTTTTAAAACTAATGAATCTTCTGGGAACGCAGGTTTATAGTTTTGTTCCTAAAGCACCCAAATTTCTTCGATCGATGAATATGGAGAAGTCAAGGTGGCAAGAGTTCTCCCTAAATATATGATTTTCCTGTAGATGAAGGAATTATTTTATATTGTGCATATCGAAGGTAAATCAAGTGAATATTTAAAGAAAGAATTTACGGTTTTTACAAAGGACGTCATATGCATCATATTATCAAATATGATATTATTACTACCCGGAGGGGTCTTTTTATTAGTATTGTGATTTAAGACGATACACTAGCTGGAGGATCAGTTTATTTCTATTATAAATTGAGATGATATACATCGAGGGTCATTTTAGTTTCATTGTTAGTTGAGACGATATGATTACCAAGAAGGCACAAAGAAGATAACTATGTTGACTCGATTGAAGCACTTTATTTACTAGGTGACAAGGATGTCATCAAGAGAAAATCATGGATTGCGGAAAGTCATGCTCGTGAGTTGATATTCATGCATCACGAGCTAATCTTTACGCATCACAAAAGGATATTCATGCCCCGTAAGAAAAAAGGCATTGTGGGAAGATATTCATGCCCCCAGCAGAAAAATCACGCATCGCGAGAAGATTAGTCATGTCCCACAAAATCATGCATCGCAAGTTAATATTCATGCATCAAGGAAGATCATGCATCGGCATTAATATTCATGCATTGCAGAAAGTAATTCATGCGAGTTAATATTTACGCATCGCGAGAAGATATTCATGCCCCACAGAAAATCATGAATGCATATTCATGCATCACGACTTAATATTTAGCATCGCAGGAAGATATTCATACCCCACTGAAAATCAGGCATCACGGGAAGGAAGATGTTCATGCCCCGCAGAAAATCATGAATCGTAGCAAGTTAAATTCATGCATCGCGGAAGAGATCATGCATCACGAGTCAATATTCATGCATCGCAGAAGATCAGCATCACTAGTAAATATTCACGCATCGTGGGAAGATATTCATACCCCAAAAGAACTCATGCATCACGGGAAGATATCCATACTTCGCAAGAAATCAAGCATTGGGAGTTCATATTCATGCATCACAAAAGATCATGTATCGCGAGTAAATATTCATGCATCGCAGAAGATCATGCATCGCGAGTAAATATTCACGCGTCGGGGGAAGATATTCATATCCAAGAAATCAGGCATCTCGAGAAGATATTCATACCCCGCAGGAGATCATAAATCGCGAGTCAATATTCATGCATAACAGAAGGTCATGCATCGCGAGTAATATTCACGCATTGCGAAAAGATATTCATGCCCTGCAGAATTAACCCATCGCGGGAAGATATTCGTGCCACGCAAGAAATCACGCATCGCGGGAAAATATTCCTGCCCCGCACGAGATCATGCATCGCGAGTCAATATTCATGCATTACGGAAGATAATGCATTACGAGTCAATAATCACGCATCGCAGGAAGATAGTTATATCCCATAAGAAATCATGCATCGCGAGTTAATATTCATGTATCACGGAAGATCATGCATCGCGGGAAAATATTCATACCCCGCAAGAAATCACGCATCGCCGGAAGATATCCATACCCCTTAAGTAATTATGCATCGCAAATCAATATTCACGCATCGAGGGAAGATATTCATACCCCGCAAGAAATCATACATCGCGGGAAGATATTCATGTCCCGCAGGAGATCATGCATCACTAGTAAATTTTCATGCATCGCAAAAAATCATACATGGCGATTAATATTCACGCATAGTGGAATGATATTTATCCCTGCAAGAAATCACGCATAGCGGGAAGATATTCATGTCCCGCAGGAGATCATGCATCGCGAGTCAATATTCATGCATTGCAAAAGTCCATGCATCGTGAGTAATATTCACGCATCGCGAGAAGATATTCATGCCTCGAAGAAATTCACGCACCTTAGGAAGATATTCATGCCCTGCAAGAAATCATGCATCGCGTGAAGATGTTCATGCCCCACAGAAATCGTGCACTCCAAGAGAACGAGATCGTACACCCCTAAAGAAATATTTTCCCATCAAAATCAACTGCGTTCTTTTATTTTAAAAAATTAAACGTCAAAAAAAAGCATCGAAGACAACATCAAGAGAAAAACCAGCACACTGCATCAGTTTTAATTTATTTCGACATCAAATGAAGAGTATATTGAATATTATATTGCAAACATAAGACACAATCTTTATTTTCTTTACATCAAACCGATGAAGTTGATGTCAAATGTTAAAGGGGAGCAATTAAGTATCGATATGAGAATAAACAGTCTCCCATTTGAATTTAATTTCTATACTAACGAGTTTTATCTCAGTCTTTATCAAGAGCATCCAAGAAGATGAATTCTACAAAATAAAACCACAGGTACAGATGAAATCAATAAATGATGCTGCACAACGTGGAACTTTTCTTAGCAGGGAACTGGGACATAGTAGAAAGAGGAGTGTCAAACTCTTAGGATTAGAGAAGAAGAGCGACTTCCACCAAAATCAAACCCCCTCTATCAGAAGGCTTCTTTAGGTTTGTCTATTTTGATTTCACATCCGAAAATGTTGGTCTACCGGAAACAACTTTCACATCTGAGTGACAATGCGCCAACAGCTTTGGAAATTATGTTTGTGTAAGTTCTTTGCTGTGGATGTGAAGAGCTCCACCTTCATGGCTAAGAGGTTGCAGGACTCTTTTTCTTACTCGACTTAATTTGTCACTCATCTAACCAAAGGTCAACTAGTATAATAGATTTCTTTTTCCACCGATGGAGTCGAACTACAAAAAGCTTGAATCCTAAAGATACAAGGATATGTAGGCAAGCTCAACGTTAAAAACTCGGTTGTATTCCAACATTCACTCTTAAATTTTATTCTCGAGCTTCCTGATCTCTTCATAATCTAGTATCGAGATGACTTTTGAATTCTTTCAAAATCGTGTGTTAAATAAGGCGTATCAAACTACAAGAGGCCTTAGTTCTATATAACCTGAGATATGTAGGCCAGATCCCGTTTACCAAAAGATGAATATGTGGTCAGTCAAAATTGGCTCGGTCAATTTCATTTTCCTCGAATTCATTGCATTAATCCAAGTAAAATGAGGGACAGTTGTTGACACCCAATTTTCACCCTCCCCAATAATAATTGATTAACGAGCTTCTTGACTCTAAACGATTTAAAGTAATTAGTTTTTATAAAGTTTAAATATTTTGCAAGTTTAGTTTAACGGGATTTTACTATTTTTAATAAGTGCTAAGTTATATACATCTTTTAAATAATTATGTATATAATTGAATAACTTTATGAATATTCGAAAATCACCTCAAAAAAAGAATTTTTTATTTTCGGTTAAATTTTCTACTAAGTTAATTTGGCTTAACCGATCGTTATAATTTTGAATTAGTTAGCTTACAATTGAATTAATCAAGTCAGTTATTTTATTTCATTGAAGTTAAGATCATGTTAATTGATTTTAGTTAATTAGCAACTTTCATCCTAATCTCTTATTTTTAAAGAACAAAATTGGGCCACCTTTCAGCTCGATTATTTGCTAACCCACGACCAATTTCCCTTCTTATTTTCAAATAAGTTTGAGTCCCAAAATTCCAAATTTCAGCCCACTCCTTCAAAATTCCAATGACCCAGCCCAACTCCTCTCTCAAGTCCAACTCAAATCCTCCCAACTCAAATCCCAAGCGCAAGTCCCGACCCATATCTTTTTCCATCACAAAAGAAGCGCAGAAAGAAAACGTTGTCAGCTCCTTCCCAAAGACATCAACAATAATAACAATTCCAATGTCCGTTGTCTCCTTCACGCGCAAAAGCAAATCAAACTAGAAAATGTGGACTCAGCGCCTCACTCGAGAGCGAGTCGATTGAGCATCAGCGAGGATGTATGCTGCATAATATTATTTTCTTATCCAACGTCCCTTTTCCTTATGTACGATGTCCAACAGGTCCAAGCACACAATTCCATCCTATTTGGCACAAGATTGAGCCACGTTTCCCGCCAAGGATCTTCAATCGATCCGGAGCACCGTTACCTTTTCCTCTTATAGAATGGAGTCGTTTTGCTAAAAAAAAAGTGTTTTTCCCTTGCTGGTGAAAAGTTTTTTGTAATTTTTTGAGGATGGACTTTGATTCTTGACCCTTTTTAAAAACCCTAGCCTCCCTTCTATTAAAAGATTCTTATGGTTCACTGTTGAAGGGAAAAAATAATTAGTTGAAAATTTGGTGGTGGAGAATCTTTCTGAAACAAAATATATAGAGAGAGTATCAAAAGAAATAGGATAGTACATATTAAAGTTTAGATACAGTTAATCCTAATCGATGTTTTCTCCGCTCCACTTTGTTTTGAAATTATCGCAAGAGTTTTGTTGTCCGTGTTGTTGAAGTTGTGTTCTTCTCTTCTAGTCTCCGGTATCGCTGCTCAAAATGAGGTCACACTCCCCTTTAAAAAACAACCTCCTCGTTTTTGTTCCTTTTTGTAGTTTAATATTTTTGATATTGGAACTCTGGGCGCAGTGTCTTTTTGTTGATAGAGAAACTAGCAGTCTGCTCATTCTAAATGATGCATTTGACTGTTTATTCTTACTTGTAATATTTGACATTTCTTTTATTTCAAAACATAAGTGTGGTTTTGAAACTACTATCAACTTAAAGTAAGGAGGATTTCACCTTCACTTACAGTGGGACGGCTGGGATCACTAAAATATTTAGCATGCTTAATTTAATTTGATACTCTAAAGGAAGATATATAAACACATAAATCTTACAACATCAATTGTGCTCTGCAATTTTTTTGTCCAAGTTAAAGATACTTGTGCACTTGATACTTTGTGCAACCACAAAGTCCTATCTTCTGCGATCTTAACTCTTCAAGTTACTGCTATACCCTGATGTATTATCTTCGAATCTCAAAATTTTATTTCTGAAAGGAACTAATTTTCGTTTAAAGATATGCAAACTAGTAATAAGTTTAATGCTTTTAGATTTTGTTGCATCTCACAACTTCATCTATAAGTCATTTTCTGTTAAGTAAAACATTTTTATTTTAAGATATGGAGGATTCAAGGAGTTTGTAAAACATGTTTTATTTGTTGCTTGGTCTGCTATTCATTTTCGTTCTCCATGTTGCGGTTCTGGATCTGTCATTTTTTCGGAGGTGTCGGATTTGAATAAAATGTTAGTCTCCCTTATGCTTAGATTGTAAGCGAAGGATTCTCGTAAGCTTACTCCACTTTCTTGCTTTGAATTTCTACTCATTCCAATAGCCCGATTTCATTTAATCCCTCAATGTCTTTGTAATTTCGTTGCCTAAATTTGCATTCATTATGATTATGCAATTTTTCGTGAAATCTAAAATTTTTCAAGAGCTTGACAAACCTGTTTGATGTAATTAATCATCAGGCGTTAACGATAATTGTTAGCCTCCTTAAATGTGCGTTCGGTTTTATCTGTATGTATTTATAAAAAATTTGAATTGAGTAAAGGTGTTTTCCAGTAAGTTCATCAGAATGGATCAGGTTTGCTATTGTCTCGGGTTTTTCTAGGTCCCTTTATCATGGAAATTTGGCATATATATTATTTTTATGATTTCTCTCTTTTCCTATATTTGGGTTTTAGTTAGAAATTTATCTAAGAGTTATCATGTGATTTCCCTGAGTTCAGTTAACCCTAATTAAATGTTTTTCCCTCACTAGCAGTAGCATATTTTGGTTTCTATTTTTGTTTGCTAATATCAAATTGTTACAAATGACAACTGATGAGTTTACATTTTTGTCACATGTAAAATTTACATCGAGTTCACCATGAAGTCTCACATCCTCTTCTCTTGCATTTTGGGAGAGCCAAAGGGTAAAAATTTATTCATCGAGCCAAGCTCGCAAAAATCGACGTACAAGCCAGAGTTGAAGACTTTTGGACCAAGAAGCCCATTTTAATATATTTCTTTATGTATTTTATTTATTTTGTTTTCTCTCAATGGCTTTATTCATGTTGTACTATTATTATTCTGCTAGCTTAGGACAGGTACAAAAGTGAAATGGGTAACAACCCAAAATAAAATGGGTCCAAATACTTGTCCAGGCGGACAAAACCGGTTTGGACCCAACTCTCTCTCTCCCTCTTTTACTTTGTTATGTGTTTCGTTATTTTGTTGTTAGTCTTAGGGTTAAAAATAAATTTTGCAAATCTCAAAATTAGATAATAAAATTAATACATCATTTCCAAAATAATTCTCTAAATATTTTTTATCTCCAAGTTTAAGTTTGATCATTTTAGCCAAAATAAGCTAGTTGTCGAATAACAACAAGTAAGCAAACGTCTTAGACTCTTTTAACCTTCCTAAAACGTTAATAAGAATCCCCGAACCCCTTAAAATCCTTTAAATTGATTTTCTTTTTCAGTCAAATTGAAAGAACGGTTTTCTTGATTTTTCTCAAAAATTAAGTGGTGACTTTAAAAAAAGTCGAAAACATACAAAAACATATATTTTCCAAAAATTTGTTAAAACGGTAAGTCATATTCAAGTAGTTCACAAGTTATGACCATGATCATTTAGAATCCATATAAGCATTTAGACATCCTACCGAAGGTTATCTTAAGACTCATTAAGTATGGCAAGAAGAGACCGCCCATACACCCTCTTCAAGCACATCTGAGAAATCTTTAAGACTAACTAGAGTAAGAATATTCTTTACATTACAATATTACATAGTCTCATAATCCTCAAGTAACAACATTTCATCATTCAAACGCTTCACTTGAGTAAGGCATGAACCTTTTGTAACGACCTGTTTAGTCGTTTCGAGTAGTAGAATTACTTTGATAAAAATTGACTAGGTCGACGGCTCACGCAAGGGACCGTCATGGTCACGACGGACCGTGATGGACTCCGTCGTCCCACACTTGTGTATTCTCCTGCTGCTTTCCTCATTACCCTCGACGACAAGTAGGACGAACTGTCATAGGCACGACGGTCCGTCGAGAGTCTTCGTGCCAAAAAACTTAAACTCTAAAATATGGGTACGGGGATCAACTCTCTGAACTTCGCAACGGAATTGCAGCACGGACCGTCGTAGATACGACGGGCCGTAACAAAACTCCTTACTAAATTTGAGTCTCTGAACTTTGTGACGACCCTGCAGGACGGACCGTCACAGGCACGACGGGCCGTCATGAGCTGCGTAACCCCGACTGGGTCGGATTTCTGCCAAAAGTTTTTAAGGGGTGTTTTGGACAATTCATGCTTATAATTAGAAAATTAGTGGGGTAAGTTTTATAATTTAATTAATTGGGGGTTAAAGGAGATAACTTTAAAATAGAGAATGGGTTACTTTCATCATAATGAATTATATGATAATTAGGGTAAAAGAAAAAGAATCTGGAGAAGGAAAAATAAAAAGAACCGAGAGAGGGAGAACGAGTGAGAAAAAGGGAGAAGCGAAAGAGGAAAGCAAAGGTATTGAGAAGTAGCTTGCTTGATCACAATTCTTCGGTGGAGGTAGGTTATGGTTTATGATATTTTCATAGTAAACTCTAAATAACGATTGATATGTATTGGGTAGTATTGTAAAGTCTTCTATATGCTTAATTGTGTGGTTGCATGATGTGATTATGTAATTGTGATGGATTACAATGATGAGGCTGTTGAATCTCAAACTTTAAATCCTCTCTATTAATGATGATGCCTTGACATAAAGGAAGGCTTGATGAACAGTTTAAATGATGAGATTAGGGGATCGGGTGTCACGAACAGACACGTAGAATTAGGGGATCGGGTGTCACGAACCGACACGTAGTATTAGGGGATCGGAGTGTCATGTACCGACACGTAGTAGTAGGGGATCGGAGTGTCACATTCTGACACAAGAAAAATAAAGATAATGAATCTTGAATTATGTTAATATACTCAAATTTAAAGAAAACATTTCCCAAATAAGTATGGTGTGGAGGCTTGAGTCCTCATAGGTGTGCTTGGTGTGGTGGCCAATGGTTCTTGTACTTGTTGTTGTCACCTGTTGGGTATTGTAGTTGGTTTTATGTTATTATTCAATATGTATTGCTTTCTATTTTGACTTGGCCGATGATACCTACTGAGTACGTGTTCCTTGTACTTACCCCTGCTTGTATTTTTCTCTTTGTTATTTGTGGAGTGCAGCAAACGTGCCATCGACTTCGACTTGCCCTTCAACTCTAGCCAGTCTTCATCACGTCAGATTTCAGGGTGAGCTATTGTTCCTAGCTCGGACTGGATTCTCTCCTTCACGTCTTGATGTCTTGAAGTTCGGACATGGACCATCTAGTACTTATTTTAGCTTCTTAATTACTCTTAGATTTAGAAATTTGAGGATAGATGTTCTTGGTGTGATAACTTCCAGATTTTGGGGATAATAGTTGATAAGCTTTTAGAAGCTTATTTATTAGTTATATTAATAAGATTTTTGAGTCTTCCGCATTGTAGTTTGTTCATTATGGTTGAAATATTGCTAAATGTTGGGGTTTAGATTGGTTGGTTCGCTCACATAGGAGGATAAGTGTAGGTGCCACTCGCGGCTCGTTTTTGGTCGTGACAAACTTGGTATCATAGCATTAGGTTCGTTGGTCTCATCACACAAGAACGAGTCTAGTAGAGTCTTGAGGAACGGTAGGGGGACGCCTTTACTTTTCTTTGAGAGGGTATAGAACTTTAGGAAAATTCCATTCTTTCTTTCTTTCGTGCTATTACTTGGATCCAATTGGTATCTAGGTGATACAAATTGGTATCTGACACCCTCACTCTATTTCACAGATTGTTAAAACAAGAGCAACAACTGTGCCAACACAAACACCGACAAGACAGGATGCGTCTGAGCCAGCCACTGGGGCTATAGCTCGAAGAGGAGCAGTGGTAAGAGGCCGTGGTAGAGGTCGCGGGAGGACGTCCTCTAGAGGTAGAGGACAAACACCTGGTCCAGCTAGTACTAGGACGCTGACTCTTCCACCGACTGATGAGGTAATAACAGAGGGTGGGGAAGGGGAAAATGAGCAAGTGCAAGATGAGGAATTTCCACCCCAACCACCCCAGAGATGATTAACCAAGTTCTTGCTTATCTTAGCTGGTTATCTGATTAGGGCCAGACACCTCAAGTTTTTCTGCACCAGCACCTCAGGTTCAGCGAGTACAACATGCAGCTGTTGTGGCTCCCTGCATGGATGCCTCATTGGAAGTAGGCACGTTTCCTCGATTGACTACTAGGCCTAAAATGACGAGTGATCAGCATGAACTTTTCACTAAATTCTTGAAGTTGAAACCTTCAGTCTTCAAGGGTGCTGACTCTGAGGATGCCTATGATTTTCTGGTTGATTGTCATGAGCTGGTACATAAAATGGGCATAGTAGAACAATTTGGCGTTGAGTTTGTGACCTATCAGTTTCAGGGGAACGCAAAAATGTGGTGGCGGTCATATCTTGAGTGTCAACCAGCACAGGCACCACCTATGACATGGTCATCATTCTCTAGCTTATTTATGGAGAAGTATATACCCCGGACTTTGAGGGATAGGAGGAGAGACGAGTTCCTAAGCTTAGAGCAAGGCAAGATGTCTGTTACTGCTTATGAGGCTAAGTTTCGTGCACTATCCAGGTATGCCACCCATCTTTGCTTCAGTCCACAAGAGCGGATTCGCCGTTTTGTGAAGGGATTGAGATCAGACTTACAGATTCTAGCCATACAGGTAGCTGCTGCAGCAAAATCCTTTCAAGAAGTGGTTGATTTTGTGATAGAGGTGGAGGGGGTGAAGCCAGACGATTTCACCATGGCCTCGACATCTAAGAAGTTTCGTAACGGAGGTGATTTTAGTGGTTGTTACTCCAGAGGGCAGAGTTCAGGAGGTTACCCAGCCTGACATGTTCAGTCTTCACTGCAGGCTGTAGCTGAGGGTCCATCGCAGACAAACCAACATTCCTCTGAGTTTCGAGGTTATCCCCAGACTTCGTCGTTCTCACAGAGACCTATGCTTGACCCCAGAGAGTGTTATGGATGTGGGGAGAGTGGACATATTAGGAGATATTGTCCAAAACTGAGTTACAGACCCCCAATAGTCAAAGGTAGAGGTGGTCATAGAAGAAGTCACTATTCTGGAGAACGTGGTGGCCAAGGTAATGGAGGTCACCTAATCAACAGGGGTGGCGGGCAAACTGGAACTACTGCAGCGCAACATGGTAGGGGCAACGGGCAGACAGGTGATAGGGCCCATTGTTATGCTTTCCCCGGGAGGTCTGAAGCAGAGACATCTGATGCTGTTATCACAGATAATCTTTTGGTTTGTGATTGCATGGCTTCTGTATTATTTGATCCTGGATCCACATTTTCATATGCATCTTCCTCATTTGCTATTGGTCTGGATTTACATTGTGATTTGCTTGACATGCCCATTCGTGTCTCTACTCCTGTGGGTGAGTCTGTGATAGTTGAGAAGGTGTATAGGTCTTGTCTTGTGACTTTTGTGGGGAACAATACTCATGTAGACTTGATTATTCTTGAGATGGTTGATTTCGATGTAATTCTAGGTATGACTTGGCTTTCTCCAAATTTTATAATCTTAGATTGTAATGCTAAAACTGTGACATTGGCCAAGCCTACGACAGATCCGCTAGTGTGGGAGGGTAACTATACTTCCACCCCAGTTCATATCATATCCTTTCTTCGTGCTATGAGAATAGTTAGTAAGGGTTGTTTATCTTTCTTGGCACATCTCAGGGATGATACCTCCCAAGTACCTTCGATTGAGTCTGTTTCGATAGTCCGTGAGTTTCTGGATGTGTTTCCTGCAGACCTTCCTGGTATGCCACTTGATAGGGATATTGATTTTTGTATTGATCTGGAGCCGGGTACTCGCCCCATTTCCATAACCCCTTATAGAATGGCTCCAGCAGAGTTAAGGGAGTTAAAGGCCCAACTTCAGGAGTTGTTAGGTAAAGCTTTTATTAGGCCAAGTGCATCCCCCAGGGGTGCTCCTGTTTTATTTGTGAAGAAGAAGGATGGGAGTTTTCGGATGTGCTTAGACTACAGGAAACTGAATAAGGTGACTGTTAAGAACAAGTATCCTCTTCCTCTTATTGATGATTTGTTCGATCAGTTACAAGGTGCTTATACCTTCTCAAAAATCGACTTGAGATCTGGTTATCATCAATTGGAAATACGGGCAGCAAATGTGCCAAAGACTATTTTTCGAACAAGGTATGGGCATTATGAATTCTTATTAATGTCTTTTGGACTAAGGAATGCCCATGATGCGTTCATGAGCCTGATGAACGGGAATTTTAAGCCATATCTGGATCTCTTTGTTATTGTATTTATTGACGATGTACTGATATACACAAAGAGCAGGAAAGAACATGAGGAGCATTTGAGAATTGTATTGGAAGTGTTGAGGGAGAAAAGGCTTTATGCCAAATTCTCCAAGTGTGAGTTTTGGCTAGATTCAGTGTCCTTGTTGGGGCACGTGGTTTCTAAGGATGGGTCGATGGTGGATCCTCTAAGATCGAAGCAGTGAAGAGTTTGGTAAGACCTACCAATCTTACAGAGGTAAGGAGATTTGTTGGTTTAGCTAGCTACTACCGTCGATTTGTCAACGGATTTTCTTCTGTTGCCTCCCAACTGACAAGTTTGACTAAGCAGAATGTTCCATTTGTATGGTCGGACGAATGTGAAGAAAGCTTCCAGAACCTCAAGACCTTGTTGACTACTGTATTAATTCTTACCTTGCCAGTGGAAGGCAAGAATTTCATTGTTTATTGCGATGCATCTTATTCTGGGTTGGGTGCAGTGCTAATGCAAGAGAGAAATGTGATTGATTATGCTTCAAGGCAATTAAAAGTGCATAAACGTAACTATTCGACCCATGATTTGGATTTGGCCGCAGTCGTGTTTGCATAAAAGCAATGTAGACATTATCTATATGGGGTTAAGTGTGAAGTCTATACAGATCATCGTAGTTTACAGTATGTCTTTACTCAGAAATATTTGAATTTGAGACAGAGGAGATAGATGGAACTACTCAAGGACTATGATGTTACTATATTGTATCACCCAGGAAAAGCTAATGTGGTGGCAGATGATTTAAGTAGAAAAACAGGGAGCATGGGAAGTCTAGCCCACTTACAAGTTTCTAGACGCCCATTGGCTAGAGAGGTTCAGACTCTGCCTAATGACTTTATGAGGTTTGAAGTACTACAGAAAGGAGGATTTTTAGCCTGTGTGGAGGCAAGATCATCTTTTCTTTACAAGATTAAGGGAAAGCAGTTTACTGATGAGAAGCTGAGCCGAATTCGAGATATGGTATTGCGAGGAGAGGCTAAAAAGGCAATAATTGATGAGGAAGGCGTTTTGAGAATTAATGGAAGGGTATGTGTGCCCCGTGTTGATGATTTGATCCACACTATTCTTACAGAGGCTCATAGTTCATGATATTCTATACATCCTGGTGCAACCAAGATGTATCGTGACCTAAAGCAACATTTTTGGTCGAGTAGAATGAAGCGTGACATTGTTGATTTTGTCGCCCAATGCCCGAATTGTCAGCAGGTAAAGTATAAACAACAGAGGCCCGGAGGAACACTTCAGAGAATGCCTATTCCTGAATGGATGTGGGAAAGAATTGCAATGATTTCGTAGTTGGTCTTCCAAAGACATTGGGTATGTTTGATTCTATTAGGGTAATTGTTGACAGATTAACTAAGTCTGCTCACTTCATCCCGGTTAAGGTGACTTACAATGTAGAGAAGTTTGCCAAACTCTATATCTCAGAAATTGTTCGATTGCATGGAGTTCCACTTTCAATCATATCAGATAGGAGTATGCAATTTACTTTTATGTTTTGGAGAACATTGCATGCTGAATTAGGTACTAGGTTGGATCTTAGTACTGCATTTCACCCTCATACAGATGGACAGTCTGAGCGAGCGATTCAGGGTTTGGAGGATATGCTTCGTGCATGTGTGATAGAATTTGGTGGTCATTGGCATAACTTCTTACCTTTAGCAGAGTTTTCATACAATAATAGCTATCACTCAAGTATTGATATGGCCCCATTTGAGGCACTATATGGTAGGAGATGTAGGTCTCCCATTGGTTGGTTTGATGCATTTGAGGTGAGACCATGGGGTACCGATCTCTTGAGGGAATCATTAGAGAAAGTGAAATTCATTCAAGAAAAGCTTTTAGCGGCTCAAAGTAGGCAGAAGGAATATGAAGATCGAAAGGTTAGGGACTTGGATTTCATGGAGGGTGAACAAGTCTTGCTGAAGGTTTCACCCATGAAAGGGGTGATGCGGTTTGGTAAGCGAGGCAAGCTTAGTCCGAGGTATATTGGTCCATTTGAAGTGCTGAAGCGCGTGGGGGAGGTGGCTTATGAATTGGCATTACCTCAGGACTCTCAGGAGTGCACCCGGTATTTTATGTGTCTATGTTGAAAAGATATCATGGAGATGGAAACTACGTTATTCGTTGGGATTCAGTTCTCCTTTTGCTCTTTGAGTATACCAATATATCATCAATGAATACAATGACAAAGAGATCCAGATATGGCTTAAAAATCCCATTCATCAAGCTCATGAAAGCAGCAGGGGCATTCAAAAGCCCAAGACATTACTAAGAACTCATAATGTCCATACCTAGTCCGAAAAGCAGTCTTGGGCACATCCGTTGCCCGTATTTTCAATTGATGGTAACCAGATCTCAAGTCGATTTTTGAGAAGGTACAAGCACCTTGTAACTGATCAAACAAATCATCGATGCGAAGAAGAGGATACTTGTTCTTAATAGTTACCTTATTCAGTTGTCTGTAGTCTATGCATATCCGAAAACTCCCATCCTTTTTCTTCACAAACAAAACAGGAGCACCCCAAGGAGATGCACTTGGTCTAATGAAGCCTTTGCTCAACAACTCTTGAAGTTGGGCCTTTAATTCCCTTAACTCAGTGGGAGCCATTCTATAAGGGGGTATAGAAATGGGGCGAGTACCAGTTTCCAGATCTATGCAAAAGTCAATATCTTATCTGGTGGCATACCAGGAAGATCTGCAGGGAACACATCCAAAAACTCACGGACTATCGAAACCGACTCAATTAGAGGTACTTGGGTAGTGTCATCCCTGAGGTGTGCAAAGAAAGCTAAACACCCTTTACTAACCATTCTCTTAGCATGAAGAAAGGAGATGATACGAACTAGAGTGGATGTGTAGTAACCCTCCCACACTAACGGATCTATCCCAGGCTTGGCCAACTTTACAGTTTTTGCATTACAATCTATGATCGCAAAATTCGGAGAAAGCCAAGTCATACCCAGAATTACATCGAAATCACCCATTTCCAAGATGACCAAGTCTACATAAGTATTGCTTCCCACAAAAGTCACCAGACAAGACCTATATACCCTTTCAACTATCACAGACTCACCCACAGGAGTAGACACATGAATATGCATGTCAAGTAGTTCAAAAGGTAAATTAAGACCAGTAGCTAATGAGGAAGATACATATGAAAATATGGAGCCAGGATCAAATAATACAGAAGCCATGAAATCACAAACCAAAAGGTTACCTGTGATGACAGCATCAGATGTCTCCGCTTCAGATCTCCCAGGGAAAGCGTAACAATGGGCCCTATTGTTTGTCTGCCCGTTGCCCCTACCATGTTGTGCTGTAGTGGCTCCTGTTTTCCCGTCACCCCGGCCGTTTTTGTGACCACCATTACCTCGACCACCACGTCCTCCAGAATTATGGCCTCTTCCATGACCACCTCTACCTCTGACTATTGGAGGTCTGTAATTCTGATTTGGACAATACCTCTTGATGTGTCCAGTCTCCCCACATCCATAACACTCTCTGGATTCAAGCATAGGTCTCTGTGAGAATGACGAAGTCTGGGGATAACCACCAAACTCGGAGAAATGTTGACTGGTCTGCGGTGGACCCCCAACTACAGTCTGTAGTGAAGACTGAATAGGTCAGGTTGGGTAACCTCCTGAACCCTGTCCTCTGTAGTAGGAACCATTAAACTCACCTCCCTTATGAAACCCTTTTGATGTCGATGCCATGGTGAAGTCATTTGGCTTTACTCCCTCCACCTCTATCACGAAGTCTACCACTTCTTGAAAGGATTTTGCTGTAGCCGCTACCTGTAAGGCTTAAATCCGCAACTCTGACCTCAACCCCTTCACAAAACGGCGAATCCGCTCTTGTGGACTGAAACAAAGCTGGGTGGCATATCTGGATAGTGCACGAAACCTAGCCTCATAAGCAGTAACCGACATCCTGCCTTGCGCTAGGCTTAGAAACTCATCTCTCCTCCTATCCCTCAAAGTACGGGGTATATACTTCTCCATAAACAAGATAGAGAATGATGCCCAAGTCATAGGTGGTGCTTGTGCGGGTTGACACTCAACATGTGACCGCCACTACATTTTCGCGTTCCCTTGAAACTGATAGGTCACAAACTCAACACCAAATTGTTCTACTATACCCATCTTGTGTAGTAGATCATGACAGTCAACGAGAAAATCGTAGGTATCCTCAGATTCAGAACCCTTGAAGACTGGAGGTTTCAATTTCATGAACTTACTGAAAAGTTCATGGTGATCACTTTTTATTATAGGCCCCGTAGTCAACCGAGGAAACGTGCCTATTTCCAATGAGGCATCCATGCGGGGAGCCACAGTAGCTGCATGTTGTACCTCCGGAACCTGAGGTGCTGGTGCAGAAAACACAGGAGGTGTCTGGCCCTAATCAGATAACCCGCTGAGATAAGCAAGAACCCTATTGATCATCTCTGGGATAGGTTGGGGTTGCAATTCCTCATTCTGCACTTGTTCATTCTCCCCTTCCCCACCCTCTCTTACTACTTCCTCAGTCGGTGGAGGAGTCACCGCCCTAGTACCTGATGGGCTAGGTGCTTGTCCTCTTCCTCTAGAGGACGTCCTCCCACGACCTCTTCCACGGCCTCTTGCCACTACTCCTCTTCGAGCTACAGCCCCAATGGCTGGCTCAGACTCATCTTGTCTAGCCGGTGTTGGTGTTGGCGCGTTCGTTGCTCTAGTTCTAACCATCTACGAAATAGAGTTAAGATGGTCAGATACCAATTTGTATCACCTAGATACCAATTGGATCCAAGTAATAGCAAGAAAGAAAGAAATAAAGAATGGAATTTTCCTTAAGTCTTATAGCCTCTCAAAGAAAAGTAAAGGCGTCCCCCTACCGTTCCTTAAGACTCTACTAGACTCGTTCTTGTGTGATGAGACCAACAAACCTAATGCTCTGATACCAAGTTTCTCACGACCCAAATCGAGCGGCGAGTGACACCCACACTTATCCTACTATGTGAGCAAACCAACCAATCTAAACCCCAACATTTCAAACATAATGAACAATATACAATGCGGAAGACTTAGAACTTATTAACGAAATCGATTAAATAACTCCTAAAATTTATCAATCATTATCCCCAAAATCTAGAAGTCATCACCACAAGAACATCTATCCTCAAATTACTAAAGCTAAGAGTGTCTAAGAAACTAAAAATAAATAATAGCTAGTCTATGCCGGAACTTCAAGGCATCAAGATGTGAATAGGAAGATCCAGTCCAAGCTAGAAGCATTAGCTCACCCTGAAATCCGGTGTAATGAAGACTGGCCAGAGTTGCGGTTGAGTTGAAGACGACAGTACGTTTGCTGCACTCCACAAATTAACAACGAAAAGACATACAAGTAGGGGTCAGTATAAAACACAAGTACTGACTAGATATCATCGGCCAACTCAAAATAGAAAATAGTATATATCAGTTAATATCATAAATCAACTACAATACTCAATCTGTAGCAACAACAAGTACTATAATCATTAATAAGTACGCCAAGTACACCCATGAGGACTCAAGCCTCAATACCATACTCATTTGGGAAATAGGTTCATTAAATTAAGTATATTAACATATTTCAAGATTCAATCTCTTTACTATCCTGGTGTCGGAACGTGACACTCCGATCCTCATCATACTATCCAGGTGTCGGAACGTGACACTCCGATCCTCATCACACTATCCTTGTGTCGGAACGTGACACTCCGATCCATATTCTATCCTGGTGCCGGAACGTGACACCCGATCCATATTCTATCCTGGTGCCGGTACGTGACACTCCGATCCATATTCTATCTTGGTGCCGGAACGTGACACCCGATCCATATTCTATCCTGGTGCCGGAACGTGACACTCCGATCCATATTCTATCTTGGTGCCGGAACGTGACACCCGATCCATATTCTATCCTGGTGCCGGAACATGACACTCTGATCCATATTCTAACCTGGTGCCGGAACGTGACACCCGATCCATATTCTATCCTGGTGTCGGAACGTGACACCCGATCCATATTCTATCTGGTGTCGGAACGTGACACCCGATCCTCTAATCTCATTACTTTAGTTTATCAAGACTTCTTTTATACTTAGGCATCATCAATCTCATTACTTTAGTTCATCAAGCCTTTTTTTTATACTAAGGCATCATATTTAACAAAGTAAATTTAAGATTCAAGATTCAATAGCATCATCATGCTAACTGATCACAATTAGATAATCATATTCATGCAAGCATACAATTAAGCATATAGAAGGGTTTACAATACTACCAACACATATCATTCGCTATTAAGAGTTTAGTACGAATATCATTAACCATAACCTACCTCCACCGAAGAATTCGTGATCAAGAAATTTACTTTTCCAAAGTTTTGCTTTCCTCTTCGTTTCTCCTCTCTCTCGATCGTTCTTCTCCCTCTCTCTGTTCTTTCTATTTTTCTTATTCAAACCCTCTTTCTTTTACCCTAATTAGCATATAATTAAGTATAAAACATGATAGAATAACCCACTAATTAATTCAAGGTTATCTCTTTTAACCCTCAAGAAATTGAATTATTAATATTAACCCACTTACTTTATAATTATAAGCAGGAAAAATCCAAAACGCCCCTTAAAATATTTAACAGAAATCCGACCCAGTCAGGGTTTACGCAGCCTGTGACGGTCCGTCCTGCTGAGTTGTCACAGAGTTCAGAGACTCAATTTCACTAAAGGGTCTGTGACGGTCCGTCGTGCCCACGACGGTCCGTCCTGCCATGTCGTCGCGAAGTTCAGAGAGTCGATTTCAGTACCCAAATATCAGAATTCTAAGTGTTTTGGAATGAGACCCCCTCGACGGTCCGTCTTGCCCATGATGGTCCGTCGTGGGATCCGTCGACTCAGCCAGTTTTTCCAGAATTAAAATCTGCTGCTCAAAACGACTAAACAGGTCGTTACAGATAGAGGAAAGAAAATTAAGAAATTAAATAATACCCAACACACTCTATATATGGGGTACTTTAAAGAAACCTCTTAACCTACTTTTATAGGTAAATTTCCACTAAAGAAGAAGCTTTCTTTTATGGATATTCACCTATAAAAATAGTCAAGAAATTTCTCCAAACTACCACACATTCATAAAGTGTTGACTATTTTTCACATTCTTAATTGATCTCTTTCGTCTAGCTCTGTCAAAATGTTTCTCCGTCCCCATTTCCTTTGTATCACGTATGACAATTCTCGATTGGTGTTTGATCATAATGATATTGAAATTTATGATTCTTATATTTTTAATTCTCATCAACTCAGACTAACGTTGTTTCGTCGATTTTACACAACAAACCAACTGATATACATTGGACTAATGAGTTCCATGTAAGATCTGTTGGTATTGTTGATGAATTTGGTGGGTCTAGGGGTTAGTAATTTTTTACCCTTTTTCATATCATTTTTCAAGATATGTTTCTTTTTCGTTTTTTACTTTTCTTTGTAAAATATGTATGTGTGTATGTGTATCCCTTTTTTATTTGTCTTATCGGATGTTCGATATCAGTTTTTGATTTAACACATATTTATACATATCTATGATGCAATTTCTCAACGTATTATGTAATTAACATGTTATAAAAGTTTATTTACTTTCAGTTTTAGGTGATTAATATCACTAAGTATGACTTGTTAATTATTGTAGTTTTTTCTAATATTTATTTTGATATGCTTCACTTTGGTCTATGTAAAACAATATCTCAACATCACCTCCACAGGGTAGAACTAGGTTGCATGCACATCCAATTTAATAGTGAAAGTGAAAATAATATGAGATTTAATTAATGTCTTATCTCTCTAATGTTTTCAACATACACTTTCAATCAACTAGGTTCTTTGCATAACATCGAAAGAGAACCAATGACCGCTACAATTGAATGAAAAGTTGTTTGAAGTATTTTTTGTGTCTTATAGGAATAGTCATAACCTTTTGAGAAGTCAAAACCTTTTGAAAAGGTCACAACTTATTGAAAAATTAAAAGTCACAACTTATTGAATAAGTTACAACTCCTTGGAAAGGCACAACTCTTTGAAAAAGTCACAACTCAGTGAAATTATATTTTTGGTATCTTATCGGCATAATCATGACCTTTTGAGAAGTCCTGACATTTGGAGAATTCACAACCTTCCCCAAATGTCACAACTTATTGAAAAATGACCATTCCTAGTAGTCACAACTGTTTCAAAAGTCACAACTCATT
This sequence comes from Solanum peruvianum, assembly GCA_027705065.1. Taxonomy (NCBI): domain Eukaryota; kingdom Viridiplantae; phylum Streptophyta; class Magnoliopsida; order Solanales; family Solanaceae; genus Solanum; species Solanum peruvianum. The sequence continues at coordinate 51,153,017 of JAKWJD010001765.1, forward strand.
GAAAAAGTTACAAATCTATAGATGTATATGAGTTTCATATCATATTGCTTCATAAATTAGCACAGGAAATGAATGATGATAATGTGGAAATATTGGATGTACAATGAACAAAAATTATGGCTATTACATGTTAAATATTGATTTGATGTTTCAAAATTTCTTCATAATATTTGAATGATTAAGATTTTCTTGAAGTATCAAATTAATTTACCTTTAGTTGTTGAGGAGATACCGGTATTGTGTAACACTAATAATGATATATCCTCCCCATAAAAAATAGTGTTGATGTGTCCTCCTCCCACAAAAAGATAGGGCTTGTGTGTCTTCATCTCAACCATTTAATGAAAATGAAAATAAGGGCTTAAATGAAAACATAGTTAAGGACTAGTCTCCTAGAGTAAATGTTAGAGTTTCATTTTTATTATGATTCACTCTATGATGTTGATGAAACATTTATAATTTGAGTGATTTTGATAAATAGAAAGTTGATAGGGTAAATCTATACGAGCAACCATCTGGCCATGTAGGTATAGATACTGGTATTGAAGACATTTATAAGTGCAAGAGGGAAGATGGAGACGTTGAGCTTGGAACCCTAGGTTTCTTCCTAGAACTTGAGAGAGATCAATTAATCTAAAAAAGTTTCCTTTTGTGTTCAATTATCTATGTGGCAAAAAAGACAAGGTGTGTAATCTTCTTCTCTTCACATGTCTTTAACCTCACTTCTCTCATGTTATTCACCACGAAAGTGTTGTTGAATACTGTAAATTAACGATGTTTAGGTGCAATAACATATTTCTAGTGTTAGTCAACAAATTTAAAATCTCTTCTTTACTTTTTATAAGCTTGAAACTCTAGCTTTCTAAGTAGAACTTGGAACAAGCTCTTGTTATACCTTAACAAATGAAGCCTAGGGAAACAAGAGACAATTGGAGACTTTGGACTTGGAACCCTAGCTTTCTTTCTAGAACTTGAGGGAGAATTAGAGGGGATGAACTTGGATGTGAATTGGGAATTTGAGAGAATGAGAGAGTTAGGTAGATTTAGGGATTGAGAGGTAGCTATAGGTCTTAGAATCAGGTCATATGATGTGGCATAGACATTAAATACATAGAAAAAGACCCAAATATACCTTTAAGAATTAATTAGAGCAAGTGATCTATGATTGGGACCTAAGGTATGTAGACGATTCTATGGCTCGTACTGGTCAACCCTAGAACCAACTTCAGAAATTCATTCACTTCCCTCAGAACCATTCTATGATTTATCCAATTTCCTACGCCTCTAAAGACAACTTATAGAGCCCAATTTAAAGTCTTTTTACAAATGTCCCCGAAACACTTTAATAGCCTAAACCTACATATTTGTAGAAACATAAGGAATATGGGTTAGTAGAACCACTTGTACTAAGTATGGAAACATATGCACATAAAACCTTTGAAGAAGTGCATAAAAGGGACCATTCATTTGGAAACGTGTTATGTTATTTGGAAAGCCTTTGTGTAGACATATATGAGAGCATATACAAGCATATGATCAAAACCAAATAAGACATACTCATATTCATACATAGAAACAACACCAACATCAAGTCATATTTGCATATCATGTTCAAGAGTTCATATCATCAAAGCATATAAAACTCTTACCAACAATCCCATCCCAGACCTTCAAGTGCAATACTAATGTGAAGCCCCATAACCCCACATAATAAAGTAAACTAGAAAAGAGATCATAAGTAATGTCTTACCTTATATGACATAACATCATGAGTAGTCACCAACATACATATCAACTCAGACAAATATAAAGTTCATCAAATGAAACCAACATAATATAAGAGAAACATCATATAGGATCAACATGATACATTTCATTATAACACAAGTGCATATGAACAACCTCCTTTGACTCCCCTCAAGCTCAACTTGTGTAACACATAGGTAAAAGTCTGATACCTTTACCCATACTTAATAGTACCCCCTAAGTAACCCTAGTTAAATCCATATTTATTACTTCCTCATTCATTTTACTGTCGGGAAAAATCGCATTAACTGACAATAGACTATGTGAGCTAAACATGAAATCCGATTTCATGAAACCCTAAACCAAAAGAAGGTGATCTACTTCCCAAGATAGAACAAAAATATGAATATAACATTCTCAGTGGATCCATTAGTTTGCATTCCTACGGGGTGAAAAATAGTTAAGGAACTAGGAGATATAGTGGAAATTCATGTACGAACATTGCATGGTAGTATTCATTTCATGAGAACATTAGTGAACCTACATTACCTCTTGGAAAAGGACAGCTCTCATATCTAGTTCTCTTGGTGCTAAACTAAATTTCCTTTGAAATGCCTTTAGGTCATTCTTGATCATCAAACATTAATATAGGACATAGGAGACTAACCCCTTGTATAGTGATTTCATTAGCTCATTAGGTAAATGATGAGAACTTCCATTCATCACAATCCGTCATTTGTGAGTTCAACATACACCACTGTCATATCATAGAAGGCACTGAAGAGAATGACCTTCAACCTTGTATCATCATAACCTTACCATGATCTCACAATTAAAAATATTCATTGCCATCATAATCATCATATAATCATCTTCTTAATATATGAACATCATCATACTTCAATTAAGTATAACCATCAAGAATAAACAGACATTACAAAATAGCTTCCAAAACATTCTTCAAGATCTTATCATCAATTCATCGAAAAAATTCACAATACACTCATCATCATCACCTTCATTATAGTAAATTAAACAATAACATGATCAATTCCTATAACTCTGATCATATACAACTTTTATTCATGGCTAGGGTTATGAAAAAAGGTTCAATAATGAATCCTTTATAGAAACTAGGTCAAAGACTAAGAAATATAACAACTTCACCATTAATTAAACAGAGACAATATAAACCAACACAATAAAACATCAAATCAATTTGAAAAAGAATTCAAAAAATTGAATGAAAACACATTTTTTTGACAAGGAAATAGTAAGGAACATATCTAATAAAGAAAATGGCAAGGAACATATCAACATAAAAAAAAAATAAGTCTCTTTGTAATTTAAGAACAACAAGGACACATGTCTGGTGCGATTCATTCTTTTGAGGAGTTTTAAGCCAATAGAGCTAGCGACAACATGTTTTGCCAATTCATTATTAAATATTAATTACCTAAAATTAAAGATGAAGAAGCTTTCATAAAAAGTCAATTACATAAATTATTGAGAAATTTTACAATAAATACGAGTTATATCCATAATAGATACCGAACATTTGGTAAGATAAAAAGAAGAAGGATATGGAAATACACAAATATTTTACAAAGAAAATGGAAAGTGTAAATATGACAAAGTGAAATAAAAGGTGAAAAATTACTAACTCTTACATCCGCCAAGTTCATTACTTGCAACAAATCATGTATGAAACTCATTACTCTAACGTATCAGAAATGGATGGTCTGGCAAAGTTGATGCAACAACATTAAGTTGTTGGTAACTTTTTATCTAAGTTAATATATCACAAGATCAAAATTAAAAATACAAGGATCATATCATTTAATAACATTATCATTAAACACCGAGTGAATTGATATTCTTGGCAACATAGGATGGAGACATGGAAACATTGTTGCAAAGATAGAGGAAAGAAAATTAAGAATGTAAATAATACCATACACACTCTAAATATGGGGTACTTTTGAGTAACCCTTGACCTGTGTTTATGGGTAAATTTCCACTAAAGATGGAGCTTTCTTTAATGGAAATTCACCTATAAAAATAGGTCAAGAATTTTCTCTAAACTACCACATATTCATAAAGTGTTGAGTACTTTTTACATTCTTAATTGATCTCTTTCGTCTAGCGTTTTGAAAATATTTCTCCGTCCCATTTCCTTGGTGTCAAGTATGAAAATTCTCGATTGGAGTTTGATCATAATGATTTTGAGTATTATAATTATTATATTTTTAATTTAAATCTTATGAGTGATCAACTCACACTAACGTTGTTTTGTCGATTTTACAAAACAAACCATCTGATATACATTGGACTAATGAGGTCCATGCCAGATATGTTGCTATTGTTGAAAAATTTGGTGGGTCTAGGGATTACTAATGTTTTAACCTTTTTCATATAAATTTTCTAGATATGTCTTTTTTTCCGATTTTTACGTTCCTTTGTAAAATATGTATGTGTGTATGTGTATCCCTTTTTATTTGTCTTATCAGATGTTCGATATCTGTTTTAGATTTAACACATAATTGATACATATCTGTCGTGCAATTTCTCAATGTTTTATGTAATCAGCAAGTTATAAAAGTTTATTTTCTTTCAGTTTTAGGTTATTAATATCACTTAAATGACTTGTTCATTATTTTAGTTTTTTCTAATATTTATTTTGATATGCTTCACTTTGGTCTATCTAAAACAATCTCTCAACCTCACCTATAGGAGATTTAATTAATGTCTTATGTCTCTAGTGTTTTCAACATATACTTTCAATCAGCTAGCTTGTTTTCATAACATTGAAAGAGAACCAATGTCCTACAGTTGAATGAAAGGTTCTATTTGATTTTTAATTGTACTTGTTCTATCAGTTATATCCTTCATTTTTGTTTCTATCAATGAAGAATTTTGCCAATTTCCAGATTCAATTTTACGAAATGATTCTTTATTTTGGGATAGTATATGATACCTGGGCTCTGGGAGGGGGAGATGTAAGAAAAATTACCAACATGACCCTTACCCCGAGTAACATATTTGGTTATTTACTAAAATCCCCTTTTGGAGGAGAAGGGTGGATTGTTAATGAAGAATCCACTTAGTTTCATTGTAAGAGAAATTAATGAAGTTATGTAAGTACTATTAATTGCAAAAACATCCTTCCAGACTATAATGATAGATAGCATGTACTTGAATTTATTGATAACGTAAGTAATTTTTCTATTGATATTATGTAAGTTATCTGTTGTTTATTTGTCTATCTATCTTCTAACCTAATTTAGAACTATTTAAGTATCATTACGAATTAACTGAACATGAAAACAAATAGAGAGGTGGAAAGTTCAAATCAAGATAGGATTCTCTTTCTTATTTAATTGAAGTTAGGTTTATATATCTCCTTTTATTAAATCCCAGTAGCATGTTCCTCCAAATACTCATTCAAATTTAGAAACAAAATCTAAGAGTCCCTTTACCTAAACGTTAAATCTCATTAACACAATCTTTATAGTTTTGAAAGAACCTAAAAGCCCCAAATTCAGATGATATATCATGTCTGGAAAAAAAAGTGAAGCTCAAATCGCAATCAATAGCAAATAGCCAAAAACAAGACATAAAAATTAAGCAAAGAAACACAATTTGAGATAAATTCTGCACATCTAATAAAAATTGAGAAGATACATACATTGATGAAACCAAAAGAGATTATAAGAGAAGTGGTGAAATCGGTCAATAGAGTTCCTCACATGAATAACAGCCAGCTGCAACTATAACAAAAATACTCCTGCCTGAAGCAGCCATGTCCACCATCACCTAAGACAGAGAATGTAGTGATGTTGATTATTTAGGGTTTAAACATAATTGTAAAATGGTTTGATATAGTTTTATATTTAAAAAGGTGTCAAAAAGGATCGTCCTAGAACCATCCGGGCGAAGCTCACGGGCCAAGGAATTTAAAGGGCTAGGGTGGACCAACTCGTCATTTTGAAGTGCCTGAAAATGATCAACTCAACCCAGTTGTAGAAAAGCTGAGAGTTAGGATAATCTAGACCCTTTTATTTCCTTTTTTTGTTTTCAAGTTTATAATTTTATAAGATCAAGAAAATGAGAAGATTTTAAAATCAAATATGGCAAACAATCGTGTTATTTCAACAACACTATTAAAAAAATATGGTATAATTAGCATGTCTCTTGCACACCAGATATGTGAGTGAGATAAAAAGTGACAAGCAAAATGAGAGGGAAGCGAGGTCGCGAGATTTATCTATGTATCCTAGATACACGTGGATTTACTTCAATAGACTGTATTGAGAATAATGTGCTTGTATTGTGAGCCCTTCTATTTACCAAATATAGCCTTATACTTGTAGAATTTTTGTTGTGAACCCTTATATTTACTCTTGTGTTATCTGAACTCATCTTAGTATTTCAAGAATAATTTTTAACTTGATATTGTGTGTGTTGCACAAATACTCATACGTTCTCTAAATAAACAAATCTTTTGATTCTTCTAGGAATCACGTATGACTAGCATGAAACAAAGAAAAGTCATTTTTAATACTTCATCTAGATATGTCTGCTTTGTTTGCAAAAGGAGTATTATTTTCCATTCTCTCATGAGCTCATTTCCTCCCCGATTTTCCCTTCTTCGACGAGCTCAATTCAAGGGCATTTTATTTTTGATATGCATTATAAGTTTCTTAGTTTTTCAAGTTATGTTAGTTCGTATTTCTTTATCTTTTTGTCTTTTTCTATTTATTTGATTTTAGGGTCGAGTCTCATTGATTTTTTAAAATTTTTTTTGGAGATTTTATTTTGATATGTGCCTGATGTTAGTGTAGTATGCTTTTGTAGTTGGTGTTATGACTTCGAATGATTTCAATAGAATATTTCGTAAGTTTGAGCAGATTCTTAGGATTTATTCGTAAAATTTCAATTTCACCTAAACTTCTTAACTTAATATCTCAATTGTGTATAATAATATTGACACCTTGTTACCTCAAACAAGATAGGGCTTTTTGATATTCTTACTTAAAAATTAGAATATTTTCCAAGTCCGAACAAATTCACTAATAATGTTATTTTTCTTATAACTTAACACACATATTAAGTAAATGATTGAAATAACTGTGACACTTCAAATTCATTATGGAGGACTTTTTGTATTTGATCTGAACTAAACTATTAAACAAAACCGTTAATCTTGAAAATATTATAGATGTATATGAGTTGCATATCATGGTGCTTCGTAAATTAGCATAGGAATTGGATGCTAAAAATGTGGAAACATTTGGATGTAGAATCAACAAGAATAGTGGCTACTACATATTTAATATTGATTTTGATGTATTAAAATTTCTTGAAAATTTAAATGATGCAGATTTTGTTGATAATCAAATTAATTTACCTTTAGTTGATGACAAGCTACCCGTATTGCTTAATACTAATGATGATGTGTCCTCCAACATAAAATATATAGTATTGATGTGTCCTCCTCACCACAAAAAGATACAGTTGATGGGTCTTCAACCATTTAATGAAAATGAAAATAAAGTTTTAAATGAGAGAGTTGGTAGCTTTAGGGGTTTAAACGTACTTATAGGTCTTAGAATTAGGTCAAACAACATTGCATAGACATTAGATACATAGAATAGATCCAAATACCTTTAAGAATTAACTGGCGGAAGTGATCTATTATTGGGACTTAAGGTATGTAGACCTTTCTATGGCTCGTACTGGTCAACCATAGAACCAACTTTAGAAATCCAAAAATTATCCACTTCATGCGGAACCATTCTACAATTTTTCCAATTTCCTACTCCTCGTAGAGCCAACTTATAGAACTCAATTTTAAGCACGAAATTTACTGAGCCTGAAAGCCTTCTATGGAACCCATATATGACATATATGACTGACTACATCCCTCCATATCCATTTGTAGCTCCATAATCAGAGTCTCAACATTTCTAAAACTCAACTCAAATATTTCCTTCCTATGACCCGTAGGACTTCTTATGGTCTGTAGCTAAGATTCACAATTCCTGCAACAAGGGAAAACATCTAAACTCTTCCTTTTCAATCTAACTTATCAATTTCTGAAATGTAAAGCTAATGATAATGCTTCATCTCATATCACTAGTTATTCTTCTAATTGTCGATCAGTTCGTCCCTACTTTTATCAATTGTCAAAAGGTCTTGGTTGAAAGTGAGAGTCAAGTCTCACCATCACCTAGGGTAAAATATTCTTAAATAGCTAATAAAGAAGCTAGTTGTGTTGCTCATTCCTCTTCTTCTACTATTGATTTCTTTAATTTGTGCTAATTTTTACCATCATCTCACACTTATGATACTAAAATTTTGTGACATGTTAAATTAGGACATCTACCTTTTGTAAAATGAAGAGTATCTCTACCATACATATCTATAAACTTTTTTACTAGACAACCTTTCACTTTTATCATATGTCTTATGGAACGACAAACCAGTATACCTTTATAGGGAAGTACTAATATAACCAACAAATTTTTGAACTACTACAAATTTACCTCATACCACATACCCACATATGATGATTACAAATATTTATTGGAGGGAGGTGAGGTCACTATATTTATCTATGTAACCTAAATATATGTGAATCCACTTTGATAGAGTGTATCTAGAATAATATACGTGTATTGTGAGCCCATTTACGTGATACAGTCGTATGCTTGTATGATTTTTTAGTGTGAACCATTCTATTTATTCTTTTGTTATCTGAATACATCGAACCTCAGCATTTCAATATAATTTTTACCTTGATATTGTGCGTGTTGCACAAACACTTATACGTTGACTAAGCAAACAAATCTTTTGGTTCATGTAAGAATATTTCAATCGCATAGAAAATTACTAGCATGAGACAAAGAAATCTCATTTTTCATAGTTCATCTAGATATGTCTACTTTTGTTTGAAAAGGGCGTAACTTTTTGCATTCTCTCATGAGCTTAGTTCCTCCATGATATCCACCCCTTCTCCCACGAGCTCAGTTCAAGGGCATTACGAATTCAGTGAAGATGTGAACCAAATAGAGAGGTGGAAATTTGAAATCAAGAAAGGATTCAGTTTCATATATAAATGGAGTTGATATCTGTGGGTCCTCGCCTTTTGTTGTCCACAGATTCCTCGCAGGCCGATAAAACTGAAAAATTTGAACAAACACAAAAAAAGAAATGGGTCATCACTTGGAAAAATGACGTAACATTAGAGAAGTGTAACATTCAAAGTGAGGATAAATCAATACTACATAACAAGACATAATTACAATTCTTCAATCAAATGTGAAACTCTAACAACCCCGCACGTAGGACTGAATATCTAAAGCATGGAACGTAGCTTATGAAGTAAGGATTTAACCAATACTACATAATTAGATAAATTTTCATTTCATCAACCAAACGCAAAACTCTTAAAGCACCACACACCTCGAATTAAGCATCCAGAATGGGGGGGAGTCCTAGATTATGAAGTGAGAATAACAAGGCGTTTAGTCAAACAACACTCCAATTTTATTAAATCTCAATAGCATATTCTTGCAAAGACTTATTAAAATTTAGAAACAAAATCTAAGAGTCCCTTTACATAAAAGTTAAATCTCATCAACGCAATCTTTGTAGCTGTGAAAAAACCTAAACCCCTGAAATTCGAACGATATATCATGTCTTGAAAAAAAGCGAAGCTCAAATAGCAATCAATAATAACAGCCAAAAAAAGACATAAAAATTAAGCAAAGAAGCTGTGTAATATGTCAATGGAGTTCCTACACCACAATAACAACCACATCCAACTACTATAAAAATACTACAGCCTAAAGCAGCCATGTCCACTATCACCTATGGTAGAGATTATAGTGTTGCGGGTTATAGAGGGTTTAAGCATAAAGGTCAAATGGTTTTATATAACTTAATATAGAAAGATGTGTTAAATAGGGAAGACCCAACCCCTTTCGGACCAAGTCTCACGGACCAAGGAATTTGAAGGGCTAGGGTGGGTCGGCTCGTCATTTTGAAGGGTCTAATAATGCTCGACTAGACCCAGCTCTAGAAGGGTCGAGGTTTTGGGCGAGCTAGCACTTTTTTTTTTCTTGTTTATCTTTTCAAGTTTATAATTTTATAACATCAATAAAATGAGAAGATTTTTTAAAATAAATTATGGAAAACATTCGTGTTGTTTCAACAACACTAGCAAAAAATCTAGTATAATTACCATGTATTTTGCATATCAAATACGGGACGAGAAAAGAGTGACAAGCAAGAAGGGAGGGAGGTGAGGCCACAATATTTATCTATGTATCCTAGATACATGTGAATCTACTTTGATAGAGTGTATCTAGAATAATGTACTATATTGTGAGCCCTTCTATTTACGTGATATAGCCTTATACTTGTATGAATTTTCATTGTGAACCCTTCTATTTAATCTTTTCTTATCTGAACTCATCGACCTCTGTTTTTCAATATAATTTTTAACTTGATATTGTGCTTGTTGAACAAACACTTATACGTTGGCCAAACAAACTAATCGTTTGATTCATGTAGGAATATTTCAATCATGTATAAAATGACTAGCATGTGACAAAGAAAACTCATTTTTCATAGTTCATCTTGATATGTCTACTTTTGTTTGCAAAGAGCGTAATTTTTTCCATTCTCTCATGAGGTATGTTCCTCCGTGATTTCCCTCTTCTCCCACGAGCTCACTTCAAGGGCATTTTCAAGTTATGTTACTTCGTATGTCATTTTCTTTGTCTTTTTGTATTTTTTTGATTTTAGGATCGAGTGTCATTAAATTTTCTAAAAACTTTGGAGATTTATTTTGATTTGTGCCTAATGTTAGTGTAATATGCTTGTGTAATGAGTACTATGACATCGATAGAATATTCCGTAAATTCGAGTGTATTCTAGGAATTATTCATAACGTCTCAATATAAACTTAAATTACTATTTTTTTTCATTAATTGTCTTAGGTATTGATTTAGTGGTCCATTGTATTATATATATATATATATATATATATATATATATATATATATATATATATATATATATATATATATATATATATATATATATATATATATATATATATATATATATATATATATATATATATATATATATAGTTAAAATTTCGTTAGAGTAAATAGTATTATTTATTTAGCGAAGATTTTAATAATATGCTTTGCACAAAATAATATTAGAGATTCTTTTGTGTATGTTCAATGTGGATCATAGTATATATCTCTTATTAACGCGAACATATGAAGATGGTCAATGAAACATTTTATTGTTTAAATGAATATATTAATTTCAATTTAATAAGGTTCAATCATTTAATTCGTGGTATCTCAATAATATTACCTTATAGACCATATTTGTTGTATATTTTTCTTGTCATCTATCCAAATGTGTTTGCACATATATTTTACGTTACAATGTTGAGTAGTCATATGAACATGTGAAAAGAACAATTACATTTTATTTTTTAGAACTATTTTTGTTTGTATATTGTTGGGAAAATGGGTGATTACTCCCTCTACCTATGCCTGAAATCTTAGAGAAACACTTATTTTTTACTAATGTCCTATTACCCCCTAAACTTATTTTATAAATAGTTTTTTACCCATTTTCGGCCTACGTGGCACTAGCTTTAAAAAATGTAAACACACGCTCGACTCACAAAATAGTGCCACGTAGTTGTATTTGCAATAATTAGTAATAAGTAAGAAAATATATAATGTTATAACTAAATAATTAATGTGTAGTAGTTGTATTTCAAATAAATTTTATCAATAGTCGTAAGATTTAATTTAGTGTAGGGACAAAATGAAAATGTTTTTTCAATAATATTGAAAATAAGATGTATTTGGCAAAAGAGGATTTTTAACGATTCATATATATTTTCAGATATTTTTCATATTTGTTGCGAAAGTACTCGGAATAATTTAAAATAATATATTCTGAATTTATAATATCTTGTTAACTTGATAAAACATTTGTAACATATATATATATATATATATATATATATATATATATATGCATGTATGAACGTTTCTTGCTCTAAATTTTTTTATTATTAGATCACCGGAGAAATAAAATGTATCCTCGCTTATTTTTTCTATTGTTGGCAGAACATTGAAGTATATCATCAAAGGGGAGTTATCACCACAACCATGCACTTATGAAGTTACAAAGGAACCACTATTAGCAACGGATTTAACTTTGATCTAATAAAATTATTACAGAAAAGGCAACACAAGGCTGTCATACAACTAATGGCACAAGTAATACACTGACAAAATTGTATATTTTCTGTTTTGACCGAAAAGAAACATATATTTCCACTCACATTCAATAGTAATCAACATATACTAAGATCAAAGGCATCACTTACAACATTATTTAAACTCACCCAATGAAAAAAATTGTAAAACCACATAACCAAAATAGGCCAAAATCAGTTTTTTCAAAAAAATCTGCAGGTGCAACCAACAGTGGCATCGACGGTCCGTAGGACAGATGACGGTCCATCATACACAACCGTTGATGGGATTAGAAACTCCCAAAAATTCAGCCGGGAAAAATTGGCTAAGTCTTGATCGATGGTCCGTAGGTCAGATGATGATCCGTAGTCCGTGACCTTTGATCGAGACCCCCATGCACCCACTCCTTACAAGAGCTACGAATGACCAACACAGTCCGTAGGTTGACCTACGGTCCGTAGGTGGAAACTTTGCAGGCAGTTAAGGGGAAATGCAGTTGGGTCAACTCAAATAATAATAATTGTTAGCACAAAATGAATTAGGTGTCCTATTTTCTACCCACAGATAGATAATTGAATTATCTTTCCATAGCCACCAACCTTGATAAAATCAGAACTTCGAATAAAATGTTATGCCTATTTTAGTAAAGACCTATTTAACAGGCCCTAACGATAGACCCAATGATGGGGCGTCGGGCAGATGACGGACCGTCAGTCCTGGCCGTCGTTCGTCCTGACAAAAACTTTCCCTGATGTCTTTTTGACGTTTTCCACTCCGTTTAAACCCTAAATTACGTCATTTTGACCCTAAATCATCATATTTTATTCAATTTAATCCTGGAAACATGATTAAAACATATCCAAGTAAAATCATAAAATCAAAACCTAAAAAAATATATGAAAGAGAGGACAAAAAGCTCAAGAACCCTAGTTCAAGAACACCACAAGTTCCAGCAGTTCCAGCCCACAAAAATTAATTATTTTTCCTTGGATTTCATCACCAGGCATGTGAGATTTTACTAGTGTGGTCCTTTTACCCATTGGATCCCTAGTTTTCTGTCAGATTCTTGATTCTCTTATCATGATTAAACCTAGGGTTTCTAGAACTTTGGTAGAACTTCGTGAATTTATTGAATATATATTCCAAATCAGATTATCATGTTATTACTCATATAATCGCATGAATTTCACAACCTAAGCTTTGTATTTTTTTAATTCTTGAATTACACATGCTATGTCAGATATTTTAGACACTTCAGATATACACGCCTCAGTTATAAATGCATAATTACTAGATTAATTATTGCATTCTCAGTTTGTATGTTCAGTTTGAGCTATCCACTAGTTATAGAAACTCTTACATAATCAATTAATTTACATAATTCATTGGGAGTAGAATAATACCGAGTTGGGATAGGGTTAAGCGTACCAAATTGTCCCAGAACAACTAGCCAAGTAGGTTGTAAGTCCCATCTGTGGACAATCAGTTTAGTGATCACGCCAACATGCCTTGATACCTTTGTCAGGGTATATTGGGTCCTCTCGATGGGCCGTATACATCGGACTCCACATTTAGCTCATATAGTTTTATCATCGGTTATAAGTAACTCCCACAGATCAATCAGACTCATTGAATTGTCCATTTATCAGTATATTCAGTAATCAGTTTCAACATGGTATATATTTTTCATTGAATCCAGTTAGCTCAGAATTCCATTTATCATGTAATATTATTATACTTTCTTGTATGCTTTTTCAGTTATGTTTTATTTCAGCTATACTCTATCCTACATGCTCAGTACCTTTCAAGTACTGACGCATACGTGCGCTACATCTTCTCGTGATGAAAGTTCAGGTTCTCAGCATCTAGATTAAACATAAATCGATTTTCGATCTTTATTTGAGCAAATTTAGTGGTGAGTCCTCATTTTTCGAGGACAAAAGTCATGAGTGTCATTTTAGTCTTTAGTCATTTAGTTTTTGTTTTTGCTAGATTTAGCAGGGGGCTTTTCCCACTATTTCTAGTCTAGTTTAGAGGCTATTTTCATACATTGTTAGATTCAACTTAGTATTGAGTTAATAATTTCTTTGTATTAAACATATTGTTTATAAATATCTCAGTTATAGAATATGGGTATTCCCCCTATTTTCAGATTTTATTATGATTTAGCTTTCGCAACAGTTTATATTCTTCAGTATGTTCATGATCATGCAAGTAGGGTTAGATTGGGATCGCTTGTGGTCCTAGGTTTCGTGTCTGCGTCTCGGGGGTAGCTCGTGGCGTGACACAAATTGTAATATCCCACATCTAAAACAAACCAGAAATCTGTAGGTGCAACCGACGGTGACCATCCACAGATCGTAGTTTGATCTAAAGCCCGTACTGTGCATCTATCGTTTGAGTCTTAAGCCCCCCCCCTCCCCCCCCCAAAAAAAAAATCAGCACAGAAAATTTGACTAAGCGTCGAATGACGGACGGACCTACGGTCCATAGTTTGTGTCCTTTCGATCAAGACCCCAATCACACACTCTCTGACAAGAACCACAATTGACCAGTACGGTCTTTAGATGGATCTACGGACTGTAGGTTTAAATTAGCAGACAGTTAAGGGAAAAATGTTGTTGGGTCAACTTCAAATGTCCATAAATCTTAGCTCAAAATGAATAGATGTCTCATGACCTACCAAATGATAGATAACTGAATTATCTTTCCATAGCCAATAACCTTGCTAAATTCAGACCTCTAAGTAAAAAGTTATGACCATTTTAGTAAAGGTCTGTCGAACAGACCCAACCAACTGACCTAACGACAGACCGTCGATTCAACGATGGCCCGTCAGTTCAAGTAGTCATTTGGTTCAACGGAAATTACATCAAGGTCTTTTGGTTTTTTTCTACTTCATTTAACCCCTAAGATACAATTTTTTGACCCATCAGATTTTATTCAGTTTAAGCCTAGAAACATAGCAAGAACTTACCTAATTCAAGAGTGCCATTCAGATGTTTGCTCAGAGTGTCGCTGAACAGAACAATCAGCGGGTTCAAGCTCATATGAATGGAAATGGTGGATCGATAGCAGCAAGGGTCGTGACTTTGTTAGGATGAATCCGCCTTAGTTCTTAGGAGCGCAAACTAATAAGGATCCCCAGAATTTCATGGATGATCAACAAGATCTTTGAGGTTATGCAGGTTACTGGGGATGATCGGGTTGAGTTGGAATCACATTAGCCGAAAGAGGTTGCTCATATATGGTACACTCAATGGAAGGATAATAAGGGCACAGATGCAACTCCTATTACATGGGAATGCTTTAGTGAGACCTTTCTAGATAGGTTTTTCCCAATAGAGTTGAGATAAGAAAAAACCCAGGAATGGAACTTAAGGAAGGGTAACATGACAGTCCAAGAGTATGGAATCAAGTTTAACTAACTCTACAGGTATGCTCTCACACGGTTGATGACTCCATGGATTAGATGAATAAGTTCTAGTGTGGAGTGTCAAATTTTTTAAAAATAGCTTGCAAAAATGCTATGTTACTAGGAGATATCAACATCTCTAGGCTTATGACTCATGCTCATCATGTTGAGGGTAATAAGCTTAATGAACATGCCAAGGAGAATAAGAAGGGTAGGACTTGGAACTATGACTCGGGTGGTAGAAATCTCTCGTAGAGTTAGCAGAAGTTTTCATCCCTAGCCCCTTCATTATCTGGTGTTCCATCCTCCAAGAACATCTTTGACAAGAAGGTTTAAGCACCAGACTCTAAGTATCAAGGAAGTGTTTCAGGCACCAATACTTACCCTACTTGCCCTTAGTGTCGTAAGAATCATCCAGGCGAGTGCCTTGGAGAAAAGGAAGGGTGTTTCGGGTGCTGCCAGTCTGGTCAAACGTTGAAAGACTGTCCTTCTAGACAGGGTGAAGGAGGTGGAAATGGTAGATCTCATTCTACAACATTATCAGCACCAACAAGTCTTCCAAGTCAGCAGGGTAACTCATCTACAACATCATCAGCACCAGGAAGGTTCTCTTGATGTATTCATTGGTACACTAAGAGTCTTTCACGTTGATAATTATGCATTGTTAGATCCTGGGGATACTCTTTCTTTTGTAATTCCTTACATAACATTCCAATTCAGTGTCAGTTTAGAGTCTCTCTCAGAACCTTTCTCAGTCTCTACTCTAGTTGGTGACCCAATTATAGCTAGACGAGTATATAAAAATTCCATGTCACAGTATCTTAGAAATTCATCTCAGCAAATCAAATAAAGTTAGAAATAGTAGACTTAGATGTCATTTTAGGCTTGGATTGGTTACATTCGTGTTATGCCTCAGTCGATTGTAGAACTAGGATTTTTCTTATTCAATTTACAAATGAACCAATATTAAAATGGAAGGGTAGTAGCTTAGCGCCTATGGGTCGATTCATTTCTTATCTGAAGACCAAAAAGATGATCTCTAAGGGTTATCTCTATAATATGGTTCGGCATAAGGATTTTAGCTATAAAACCCCAACTCTTGAGTCAGTTCCAATAGTCAATGAGTTTCCAGAAGTGTTTCCAGAAGATCTACCCGGAGTTCCTCCCAAAAGGGAAATCAACTTTGGAATTGATATCTTTCCACATACCCAACCTATTTCGATTCCTCCTTACAAAATGGCCATAGCAGATATTAAGGAATTGAAGCAATAGTTGAAATACCTTCTAGATAAGGGTTTCATCAAACCTAATATTTCACCATGGGGTGCACCAGTATTGTTTGTAAAGAAGAAAGATAGTTTTCTCAGAATGTGCATTGACTATAGATAGTTGAACAAGGTCAGAATCAAGAATAATTATCCTAACCCAAGAATTTATGACTTGTTTGACCAACTTTAGGGTTCTATCAATTTCTCAAATATATACCTCAGATTGGGTTATCATCGGCTTAGAGTTAGCGATAGTGACATTCTGAAAACAACCTTTAGACTCGATATAGTGATTATAAATTTATAGTTATGTCATTTGGACTAACCAATGCTCCTGCAACTTTTATGGATTGATGAACATAGTGTTCAAACAATATTTGGACTTATTTCTTATTGTCTTTATTGATGATATCCTCATTTACTTTAGTAATAAGGAAGAACATGCAAGTCATTTGAGAGTTGTTCTGCAGACTCTCAAAGATCGTTAGTTATTCGTTAAGTTTAGCAAATGTGAGTTCTGATTGCAATCAATTGCTTTTCTTGGTCACATTGTATGAGAGATTTTGAGTGGATTTGCAGAGATAGAAGTAGTGAAACAATGGCCCAGACCTACCTCTGCTATACATATCAAACGTTTCTTTGGTCTAGAGGGTTATTATAGAAAGTTCTTGAAAATATTTTCATCCATAGCGGGTTATTATAGAATGTTCGTGAAAATATTTTCTTCCATAACCTCACTATGACTAGGTTGACTCAGAAGATGGTCAAGTTTAAATGGTCAGATGATTGTGTGAAAAGCTTTGCAGAATTGAAAACAAGATTGACTAAAACTCCTGTCTTGACTCTACCAGAGGGTTTAGAAGGTTATGTGATCTATTGTGATGCATCTAGAGTTGGCCTTGGTTGTGTGTTGATGCAACGAGATAAGGTTATAGATTATGCTTCTAGATAACTTAAGGTGCATGAGAAAAACTATCCAACTCATGACCTCGAGCTTGCAGTAGTGGTATTTGCACTTAAAATCTAGAGACACTGCTTGTTTGTTGTTCATATCGATGTATTCACTGACCATAAGAGCCTTCAGTATGTGTTCACCCAGAAGGAGTTGAATCTTCTCCAGAGGAGATTGCTTGAGTTCCTTAAGGATTATGATATGAGTGTGCATGACCATCTTTGTAAGGCGAATGTATTAGCAAATGCTCTTATTAGATTATCGATGGGTAGTGTAGCCCATGTTGAGGAAGAAAGGAATGAGCTAGTGAAGGATGCTCATAGTATTGCTCGCTTGGAAGTTCGCCTTATGAGCATATCGGACAGTGATGTAATAGTTCAGAATGGGGCAAAATCTTCTTTGGTAGTGGAGGTTAAGGAAAAGCAAGACAATGATCCAATCTTCGTTGAAATTAAGGGTGCAATCCATAATCAGAGACAGGAGGTTTTCTCCCAAGGGGTAGATGGTGTACTTCTCTACTACACGTAGATTGTGTTTTCCTAATGTGGACGAGTTGAGACAGCATATTATTGCAGAAGTCCATAACTTCAGATATTCTATTCATCCATGTACCGCGATCTGCAAAATTCTATTGGTGGAATGACATGAAGAGAGATATAGCAGATTTTGTGAGTAAGTGCCCCAATTGCCAGCAGGGTTAACTTGAAATAACGTGTGGTCCTAGGTCCCGTGTTTGTGTCTTGGCGGTAGCTCGGGGCGTTACACAAAGCACATGTAATCTTTTAAAATGCAAGAAAAAGAATAGTAGAACATTAAAAAAATGGTGGTTAAAAGAATTGTGAGAATGTATTTTTAATGTCTAATCGAAATAGTCATAACCTTTTGAGAAGTCAAAAACTTTTGAAAAAGTAACAACTTATTGAAAAATGAAAACTCACAACTTATTGCATAAGTTACAACTCCTTAGAAAGGCACAACTCTTTGGAAAAGTTACAACTTAGTGAAATTATATTTTTTGTGTCTTATCAGAATAATCATGACCTTTTGATAAGTCCTTACATTTTGAGAAGTCATAACCTTTTATAAAAGTCACAACTTATTAAAAATGACATTTCCTAGAAGTCACAACTCTTTCAAAAGTCGCAAATCATTGAAAAAATCACAACTCTTTGGAAATGCACAATCCTTTGGAAAACTCACAACTCAGTGAAAAATCACAAACCTTTGAAAAAAGTAACAACTTATCAGAAACATCACAACTCACTGAAAAAGTCACAAACTAAGTTAGGGATATTTTAGTAATTTAAAATTTAATAGATAGATAGATAGATATATCAATTGTGTATAAGAATCATGAAACCTTGTTATATTAAAAATAAGGCTTTTTGCTATTCTTAATTTTTAAATTAGAATATTTTCCAAGTACCAAAAAATTCACTAATATTGTTATTTTTAATATAACTTAACAGACATGGTAAGTAAATAATTGCAAATATAGTGACACTTAAAATATATTATGGAGGGTGTTTTGTATATGATCTTGAGATAATCTATGTCAAATGAACCATTAATCTTGAAAAGATTAATATAGATGTATATGAGTTGCATATCATGTTGCTTCATGAATTAGTACTGGAAATGCTTGATGAAAATGTGGAAACATTTGATGTAGAATCAACAAGAATGATGGCTATTACATGTTAAATATTGATTTATTATTTTGAAATTTCTTAATAATTTGAATAATTCAGATTTTATTGATGTATCAAATTAATTTACCTTTAGTTGTTGAGGAGATATCGGTATTACGTAACACTAATGATGATATATCCTCCCCCACAAAAATAGTATTGTTGTGTCCTCCTCGAAAAAAAAGATAGAGCTTGTGTGTCGTCATCTCAACCATTTAATGAAAATGAAAATATGGGCTTAAATGAAAACCAGTCCCTTAGAGTTAAGAACTAGTCTCCTAGAGTAAATATAGTGTTTCATTTTATTCTGATTCACTCTATGATGTTGATGAAACATTTCTAATTTGAGTGATTTTGATGAATTGCTTCAAGCTATAGATAGTGTAACATTCAAGAACAAGCTAAATAGAAAGTTGATAGGGTAAATCTATATGAGCAACCATCTGGCCTTGTAGGTATAGATACTGGTTTTGAAGACATTTATAAGTGCTAGAGGGAAGATGAAGACGTTGAGCTTGGAACCCTAGCTTTATTCCTAGAACTTGAGAGATAATAACTAATGTAAAAAAGTTTCCTTTTGTGTTCAATTATCTATGTGGCAAAAAAGACATGGTGTGTGATCTTCCTCTCTTAACATGTCTAAACCATTTTAACCTCACTTCTTTCATGTTTTTCACCACGAAATGTGTTGTTCAATACTGTAAATTAATGACATTTTCGCACAATAACATATTTTAAGTGAAAGACCACAAAATTAAAATGTCTTCTTTACTTTTTAAACGCTTGAAACTATAGATCTCTTACTAGAACTTGGAACAAGCTCTTGTTATACCTTAGTAACTGAAGCCTAGCAAAAGAAGAGACAATTGGAGCCTTTGGACATTAAACCCTAGCTTTCTTCCTAGAACTTGAGAGAGAATTAGAGGGGATGAGCTTGAATGTGGATTGGGGATTTTAGAGAATGAGAGTGTTAGGTAGATTTAGGATTGTGAGGTAGCTATAGGTTCTTAGAATTAGGTAAAATGATGTGGCATAGACATTATAACATAGAAAAAGACCCAAATATACCTTTAAGAATTAACTGGCAGAATTGATCTATGAATGGAACCTAAGGTATGTACAACTTTCTATGGCTCGTATTGATCAACGGTAAAACCAACTACACTTTTCTAACTTGCGTTCCCATACACCTACATCAAACACCCTCGATCCAAAACGTTTCCTCACTTCATTCATATCCAATCATGACCATGTGTCACGCCCGGGAGCACCCCCCCTAGACTTAACTGGCATCATGGTCTTCAAAAAGGACTTAGACTAGCCCTTAGCATACATCATGAAATATCATTGGTAAAAAAATTGCGGAAAATTAAAACGTTTACATAGTGAAGTGTACTCAGACTTCTCACATATCCTATATGGAGTTTACATAGGCTCCTCCATTATGAATTTTACATAGAGCTATCATTTCGCATATTCGATTTATTAAAGTAGTCTAATACTTTTTCTCACATATATCCATTTAAACAAGATTTACAAAGGTTTGGGCATGGCCCATACAACTACATATGTCACATAAATCCTGAAAAAAATAGTCTCAAGAATAAAGAAATAATAAATGTCTTTAGAAATAAGCAATACTACTAGGATAGAACAAGTGGCAGCATCCTCGAACTTTGAGGATCACCAAAAATTTGGGGGAAAGTCAAAGCCTTCTTGCAAATGGCCCCGAAGCACCTCAACAGCCCGAACCTACATATTTGTAGAAAGACAAGGAATATGGGTTAGTACAACCACTTGTACTAAGTATGGAAACATATGCACAGAAAACCTTTAAATACGTGCATATAAGGGACCATTTCATTAGAAGCATGCTAAGTCATTTGGAAAGCCTTTGTGTATAACATATGAGAGAATATACAAACAAATGATCAAAACCACATATAACATACTCATATTCATATATAGTAACAACACCAAAATAAAGTCATATAAGAATTTCATATTCAAGAGTTCATATCATCGAAGCATATATGACTCTTACCACCAATCTCATCCCAAGTCTACAGTGCAATGCTCATGTGAAGCCCCATAACCCCACATAATAAGGTAAACTAGAAAAGAGAACATAATAATGCCTTACCCCATATGCCATATCATCATGATTAGTCACCAACATACATATCAACTTATACCAATATCATGTTCATCAGATGAAAGCAACATCATATGAGAGAAACATCATAAAAGACCAACATGATACATTCCTTATAATACAAGTCCATAAGAAAATAAGAACAACCTCCTATGAATCCCTTCAAGGTAAACTTGTCTAATACATAGGTAAAAGTCTCATACCCTTACCCATACTAAGTAGTACCCCCTTAAGTCACCATAGTTAGTGTCCATATTTATTCCTTCCATTCATTGATTTTACTTTCAGGAACAATCCCCTTAACCGACAATAGACCATGTGAGCCAAACATGGAATCCGGTGTCATGAAACCCTAAAGCGAAAGAAGTTTCTCTACATGACAAGGTAGAACCAAACATGAACATAACATTCTAGGTGGATCCACTAGTTTGCATTCCTATGGGGGGAAACAAAGTTCAGGAACTAAGAGATATACTAGAAACTCATGTATGAACATGGCATGGTAGTCTCCATCTCATGAGAACACTTGTGAACCTACCTTCCCTCATGGGAAAGGAAACCTATCACATCTAGTTTGCTCGGTGCTATGTTAAATTTCCTTTGAAATTCCTTTAGGTCATTCTTAATCATCAAATCTTAATATAGTCCATAGAGGACAAACCCCCTGTATATTCATTTCATTAGCTCATTAGGTATAGGATGAGTGCTTCCTTTTATCACAATCCATAATTAGTGAGATCAACAAATCATAGTCATATCATATAAGGCACACAAGAGAATCACCATCAACCTTGTATCATCTTACCCTTACGATGGTCTCACAATTCAACATATTCATAACATGCCATCATAATCATCATATAACCATCTTCTTAATCTATTCACATAATAATACTTAAATTAAATATATCATCAAGAATAAACCAACATTTTTGAAGTAGAGAACTCAGAATCATAAAGGTCTTACCAAATACCTTCTAAAACCTTCTTCAAGATCTTACCATCAATTAATCAAAAAAATTCAATGATACACTAATTATCTTCAACATCATTATAGTCAATTAAACAATAACATAATCAATTCCAACAACACTAATCATATACAACTTCAATTCATGGCTAGGGTTAGGGAAAAGAGTTCAATAATTATTCTTTTTGGATGAACCCATCGGTAACCTCTTAAACTTGGCACTAACATTCACTTAGACACTTCAAGCAAGACTTATTCATTTTAAACACCTAATGTAGCTTTTAATTGTGTCATTTTCACATATATTTTTTTATTTTGAGATTCAGATTAGGCGCGTTGGACAAAAACTTTTTACGTGGGGAACAAATCTACACGTGACACATGTATTTATTTTTATTTTTAAAAAGACTTCATTTTCTTTGTTTTTTCTCCATATCTCTAACCTGGGCCCCACCCCTTTCTTCATTTTCTTTACATGCCTTCTTCTTCTAAAACTCCACCAAGAGGAGGGGAAAAGTACAGTTTGTATTTTCTCTTCTCACACGTCACTATAGTTGCAAAGAAGGACAAAAATAAAATTTATCTCCCTTGAAACATTCATCTTCATTGTAAATGATAAAGATATTAATTATAAATTAAAAAATTAGTTATCTGATCTGTAACTTTACATAATTATTTATTTCAATTTCTAGTGAATATACAAACATTATGGGCAGAAAAATATTTAGTTTGAGATTGAAACGATATGAAAAATAAATTTTAGGGAAATGCTTCTATTTCAAAACTGTAATCCTTTTTTGTTTTGATGTTCAATAGATATGCACACTTAAGAGGAAACGATTAGTGATAAGAGATTATCATCTAACAAGAAACTATGAATGAAAAATTAAATGTGAGATCACAAAATAAAAAGAAATTGGTTCTCAAGAATAAGGAAGAAATCAAGTAATCGTGGTAAAAAGTTGCAGAGAGAGACTGAGAAAGAAGAACGAAAAATAAATAAATTCAAGAGGATGGTGGAAGGAGAGAGAACATCGCAAAAAAAAAAACGAAAAAAAAAACTTCGTTGAAAAACTTTTCAAACACGCTCAGAATTCGTGTACGACAGATATAGTCTTGAGTCAGCGGAAAGTGTTCAAATGACATAATACAAACTTTTTAAAATGAACAAAATCTATTTAAGGTGTTTAAATGAAAGTTAGTGCCAAGTTTAAGGGGTTGCTGATGGGTTCCCTTAATCTTTTATAGAAACTAGTTCAAAGACTAAGAACTATGACAACTTCACAATTAATTAACCATAGACTATCAATATAAACCAACACAATACAACATCAAATCAAGTTGAATTGGAATTGAATGAAAACCCATTTTTTGAAATGGAAATAGTAAGGAACATATCTAATCAAGGAAATGGCAAGGAACATATCAACATCAAAAAAATTAGTCTCTTTGTAATTTTAGAAACAACAAGGACACATGTCTTGGGCTTTTCATTCTTTTGAGGAGTTTCTAAGCCAATGGATCTAGCGACATATGTTTTGCGAATTCATTGTTAAATATTAATTACCGAAATGAAAAATAAACAATCTTTCATAACAAGTCAATTACATAAATTATTGAGAAATTTTACGACAAATACGAGTTAAATCCATAATAGATACCGAACAATTTGGTAAGACAAAAAAAAGGAGGATATGGAAATACATAAATATTTTACAAAGAAAATGGAAAGCGTAAATATGACAAAGTTAAATAAAAGGTGAAAAACTACTAACTCTTACGTCCGCCAAGTTCATTAATTTCAACAAATCATGTATGGAACTCATTACTCTAACATATCAGAAATGGTTGGTCTGGCAAAGTTGATGCAACAACATTAAGTTGTTGGTAACTTTTTGTCTGAGATGATAAATCACAAGATCAAAATTAAAAATAGAAGGATCATATCATTTAATATCATTATCATTAAACACTGACTGAATTGACATTCTTGAAAACATAGGATGGAGACAGGGAAACATTGTCGCAAAGATAGAGGAAAGAAAATTAAGAAAGTAAATAATACCATACACACTCTAAATATGGGGTACTTTGGAGTAACCCTTGACCTGTGTTTATGGGTAAATTTTCACTTAAGATGGAGCTTTCTTTAATGGAAATTCACCAATAAAAATATGTCAAGAATTTTCTCCAAACTACCACATATTCATAAAGTGTTGAGTACTCTTTACATTCTTAATTGGTCTCCTTCGTCTAGCTTTGTGAAAATGTTTCTCCGTCCAATTTCCTTGGTGTCAAGTATGACAATTCTCGGTTGGAGTTTGATCATAATGATTTTGAGTATTATGATTATTATATTTTTAATTTAAATCTTATGACTGATCAACTCAGACTAACGTTGTTTCATCGATTTTACAAAACAAACCATCTGATATACATTGGACTAATGAGTTCCATGCAAGATGTGCTGCTATTGTTGATGAATTTGGTGGGTCAAGGGGTTAGTAATGTTTTACCATTTATCATATCATTTTTCTAGATATGTCTCTTTTTCGTGTTTTACTTTTCTTTGTAAAGTATGTATGTGTGTATGTGTATCCCTTTTTTATTTGTCTTATCGGACGTTCGATATCTGTTTTAGATTTAACACATATTTATACATATCTATCATGAAATTTCTCAATGTTATATGTAATTAACATGTTATAAAAGTTTATTTACTTTCAGTTTTAGGTGATTAATATCACTTAATATGACTTGTTCATGATTGTAGTTTTTTCTAATATTTTTTTATAGGCTTCACTTGGATCAATCGAAAACAATCTCTTGACCTCACTTCCACAGGGTAGAAGTAGGGTTGTATGCACATCAAATTTAATACAAGTGAAAATGAAAATAATATGAGATTTAATCAATGTCTTATCTCTCTACTGTTTTCAACATATACTTTCAATCAGCTAGCTTCTTTGCATAACATGGAAAGAGAACCAATGTCCGCTACAGTTGAATGAAACGTTGTTTGGAGTATTCATTTAGTTTCATTGTAAGAGAAATTAATGAAGTTATGTAAGTACTATTAATTGCAAAAACATCCTTCCAGACTATAATGATAGATAACATGTACTTGCATATATTGATAAAGTAAATAATTTTTCTATATATATTATGTAAGTTATCTGTTGTTTATTTGTCTATATATGTTCTAACCCAATTTTGAACTATTGAAGTATCATTACGAATTAACTGAAGATGCACCCAAAAAGAGAGGTGGAAAGTTGAAATCAAGAAAGGATTCACTTTCTTATTTAATTGAAGTTAGGTTTATATATCTCCTTTTATTAAATCCCAGTAGCATATTCTTGCAAACACTCATTCAAATTTAGAAACTAAATCTAAGAGTCCCTTTACCTAAATGTTAAATGTCATCAACACAATCTTGTATTTTCGAAAGAACCTAAAAGCCCCAAATTCAGATGATATGTCATTTCTGGAAAAAAAAAAGTGAGGCTCAAATAGCAATCAATAGCAAATAGCCTTAAAGAAGACATAAAAATTAAGCAAAGAAACACAATTTGAGATAAATTCATCAGATCCAATTAAAAATGGAAAAGATACATAAATTGAAGAAACCAAAAGAGATGATAAGAGAATTGTGAAATCGGTAAATAGAGTTCCTCACCAGAATAACAGCCAGCTGCAACTATAATAAAAATACTCCTGCCTGAAGCAGCCATGTCCACTATCAGCTATGACAGAGATTGTAGTGCGGCTGGTTAATTAGGGTTTAAACATAAAGGTAAAATGGTTTAATATAGCCTTATATTTAGAAAGGTTGTCAAAAAGAGCCGACCCAGAACCATCCGGCTCAAGCTCATGGGCCAAGGAATATAAAGGGTTAGGGTGGACCAACTCGTCATTTTTAAGGGCCTGAAAATGCTCAACTCAATCCAGTTGTACAAAAGCTGAGGGCTAGGATTATCTGGCCCTTTTTATTTCCTTTTTTTCTTTACAAATTTATAATTTTATACCATCAAGAAAATGAGATGATTTTATAATCAAATATGGCAAACAATCGTGTTATTTCAACATACACTAGCAAAAAAATATAGTATAATTAGCATGTCTTTTGCACACCGGATATGTGAGCGAGATAAAAAGTGACAAGCAAAATGAGAGGGAAGCGAGGTCGCGAGATTTATCTATGTATCCTCGATAATGTGAATTTACGTCGATAGAGTGTATTTAGAATAATGTGCTTGTATTGTGATCCCTTCTATTTACCAAATATAGCCTTATACTTGTAGAATTTTTATTGTGAACCCTTATATTTACTCTTTTGTTATCTGAACTCATTTCACTATTTAAAGTATAATTTTTAACTTGATATTTTGTGTGTTGCACAAACACTCATACGTTTTCTAAACAAACAAATCTTTTGATTCATCTAGGAATATTTCAATCACGTATGACTAGCATGAAACAAAGAAAACTCATTTTTAATATCAATCTAGATATGTCTGCTTTGTTTGCCGAAGGCGTATTATTTTCCATTCTCTCACGAGCTCATTTCCTCCTCGATTTCCTCCTTCTTCGACGATCTCAATTCAAGGGCATTTTATTTTTGACATGCACTAAAAGTTTCTTAGTTTTTCAAGATAGGTTAGTTTGTATTTCTTTATCTCTTTTTCTTTTTCTATTTATTTTATTTTAGGGTCGAGTGTCATGGATTTTTCTTTTTTTTTTGAAGATTTTATTCTGATTTGTGCCTGATGTTAGTGTAATATGCTTTTGTAGAGGGTGTTATGACTTCGAATGATTTCAATAGAATAATTCGTAAGTTTGAGCAGATTCTAGGATTTATTTGTAAAATCTCAATTTCACCTAAACTTCTAAACTTAATATCTCAATTGTGTATAAGAATATTGACACCTTGTTATTTCAAACAAGATAGGGCTTTTTGATATTCTAAGTTAAACTTAGAATATTTTCCAAGTCCGAACAAATTCACTAATAATGTTATTTTTCTTATCACTTAACACACATATTAAGTAAATGATTCAAATAACAGTGGCACTTCAAAATCATTAATTTGTATTTAATCTTAAAAATATTATAGATGTATATGAGTTACATATCATGGTGCTTCTTAAATTCGTAGAGGAATTGGATTCTAAAAATGTGGAAACATTTGGATGTAGAATCAACAAGAATGGTGGCTACTACATATTAAATATTGATTTTGATGATTTAAAATTTCTTCATAATTTGAATGATGCAGATTTTATTGATGATCAAATTAATTTACCTTTAGTTGTTGAGGAGCTACCCGTATTGCGTAACACTAATGATGATGTGTCCTGCCCCATAAAATATATAGTATTGATGTGTCCTCCTCACCACAAAAAGATAGAGTTGGTGTGTCTTCATCTCAACCATTTAATGAAAAAGAAAATAAAGGTTTAAATGAGAGAGTTGGTAGTTTTAGGGGTTGAAAGGTAGTTATAGGTCTTAGAATTAGGTCAAACAACATAACATAGACATTAAATACATAGAAAAAGATTCAAATACCTTTAAGAATTAACTGGCGGAAGTGATCTATTATTGGGACCTAAGGCATGTAGACCTTTCATATATATATATATATATATATATATATATATATATATATATATATATATATATATATATATATATATATATATATATGTATACATATATATATATATATATATATATATATATATATATATATATATATATGTATATATATGTATATATATATATATATATATATATATATATATATATATGTATATATATATATATGTATATATATATATACATATATGTATATATATATATATACATGTATATATATATACATGTAAATATATATATATATATATACATATATATATATATATATATATATATATATATATATATATATCTATATATATATATATATATATATATATATATATATATATATATATATATGTATGTATGTATGTATATAATATTAAAATTTTGTTACAGTAAATAGTATTATTTATTTAGCGAAGATTTTAATAATATGGTTTGCACAAACTAATATTACAGATTCTTTTGTGTATGTTTAATTTGGATCATAGTATATGTCTCTTATTAACGCGAACATATGAAGGTGGTCAATGAAACATTTTATTGGTTAAATGAGTATATCAATTTCAATTTACTAAGTTTCAATCATGTAATTCGCGGTATCTCAATAATATTACCTTATAGACGATATTTGTTGTATATTTTTCTTATCATCTATCAAAATGTGTTTGCACATGTATTTTACCTTATAATGTTCAGAAGTCACATGAACATGTGAAAAGAACAACAACATATTGTTGGGAAAATGCATGATTACTCCCTGAACCCATGCCTGAAATCTCACAGACACACTTATTTTATAATAATGTCCTATTACCCCCTGAACTTATTTTATAAATAGGTTTTTTAACCCTTTTCGGCCTACGTTGCACTAGCTTGAAAAAATGTCAACACACGCTGGACTCACAAGATAGTGCCACGTAGTCGTATTTGCAATAATTAGTAATAAGTAAGAAAATATATAATGTTATAACTAAAGAATTAATGTGTAATAGTTGTATTTCAAATAAATTTTATCAGTAGTCATAAGATTTTAGTTTAGTGTAGGGACAAAATGAAATTGTCTATTCAATAATATTGAAAATAAGATGTATTTGGTAAAAGATGATTTTAAACGATTCATATATATTTTCACATATTTTTCATATTTGTTGCGAAAGAACTCAGAATAATTTAAAATAATTTATTCTTAATTTAAAATATCTAGTTAAATTTATAATACATTTGTAACATATATATACATGCATGTATGAACTGTTCTTCCTCTAAAAATTTTTATTATTAGATCACCGAAGAAATAAAATATATCCTGGCTTAATTCTTCTATTGTTGGCAGAACATTGAAGCATCTCATCAAAGGGGAGTTATCACGACAACCATGCACTTAACAAGTTATAAAGGAACCACTCTTAGAAACTGATTTAACTTTGATCTAATAAAATTATTACAGAAAAGACAACACAAGGCTGTCATACAACTAATGGCACAAGTAATACACTGATAAAATTGTATATTTTCATTTTTGACTGAAAAGAAACATGTCTTTCCACTTTCATTCAATAGTAATCAACATATACTAAGATCAAAGGCATCACTTACAACCTTATTTAAACTCACCCAATGAAAACAAATTCAAATACCACATAGCAAAAAAAGACCAAAAATAGGTTTTTTCAAAAAAATCTGCACGTGCAACCAACAGTGGCATCGACGGTCCATAGGACAGACAACGGTCCATCATGCACAACCGTTGATGTGATCAGAAACTCCGAAAAATTCAGTCGCGAAAAATTGGCTGTCTTGATCGACGGTTCGTCGGTCAAACAACGGTCTGTAGTTCGTGACCTTCGATCGAGACTCCCATTCACCCACTCCTTACAAGAGCTACGGATGACCAACACAGTCCGTAGGTTGAAAATTTGCAGGCAGTTAAGGGGAAATGCAGTTTGGTCAACTTCAATTGATAATAAATGTTAGCAAAAAATGAATTAGGTGTCCCATAACCTACCCACAGATAGATAATTGAATTATCATTCCATAGCCACCGACATTGCAAATATCAAACCTTCGAATAAAATGTTATGCCTATTTTAGTAAAGGTCTGTCGAACATACCCTGACGACGGACCCAACGACGTGGCGTCAGGCAGATGATGGAATGTCAGTCCAAGCCGTTGTTTGGCCCAACAACAACTTTCCCAGAGGGCTTTTTGACCTTTCCCACTCCGTTTAAACCCTAAATTATATCGTTTTGACCCTAAATTATCATATTTTAGTAAGTTTAAGCTTGGAAACATGATTAATACATATCCACGTCAAATCAGAAAATCAAAACCTAAAAAATTAGAAGCAAGAGAGGAGAAAAAGATCAAGAACCCTAGTTCAAGAACACCACATGTTCTAGCAGTTCCAGCCCCAAAAATTAAGTATTTTTCCATGGATTTCATCACCAGGTATGTGAGATTTCACTAGTGTGTTCCTTTCACCCATTAGGTCTTTAGTTTTCCATTAGATTCTTGATTCTCTTATCATTATTAAACCTAGGGTTTCTTGAACTTTGGTAGAACTTCATGAATTTATTAATTATATATTCCAAATCAGATTATCATGTTATTACTCATATTATCGCATGAATTTCAGAACCTTAGCTTTGTATTTGTTTAGTTCTTGAATTATACATGTTATGTCAGTTATTTTAGACAGTTCAAATATACATGCCTCAGTTATAAATGCATAATAACTAGATTAATTATTGTATTCTCAGTTTGTATGTTAAGTTTTGAGCTATACACTATTTATAGAAACTCAGACAAACTCAGTTAATTTACAAAATTTATTGGGAGTAGAATAATACCGAGTTGGACTAGGGTTTAGCATACCCAATTGTCCCAGAACTACTAGCCAAGTAGAGTGTAAGTCCCATCTGTGGGTAGTCACTGTAGTGATCACACCAGCATGCCTTTATACCATTGTCAGGGTATATTGGGTCGTCTCGATGGGGCGTATACATCGGAGTCCACATTTAGCTCATGTACTTTTATTATCGGTTATTAGTAGCTCCCACAGATTAGTCAGACTCTTTGCATTGACCATTTATCAGTATATTCAGTATTCAGTTTCAGCATGTTATAAATTTGTCATCGCATCCAGTTAGCTCAGAATTAAGTTTATCATGTCATGTTATTATACTTGCTTTTATGCTTTTTCAGTTATGTTTTATTTCAGCTTTACTCTATCCTACATGCTCAGTACCTTTCGACAACTGACGCATACGTGGGCTACATCTTCTGGTGATGTAGGTTAAGGTTCTCAGCATCCTTAACAAACATATATATATATATATATATATATATATATATATATATATATATATATATATAGATATATATATATATATATATATATATATATATATATATATGTATATATATATATATTGTATATATATATATATGTATATATATATATATATATAATATATATATATATATCTATATATATATATATATGTATGTATGTATGTATGTATGTATATAATATTAAAATTTTGTTACAGTAAATAGTATTATTTATTTAGCGAAGATTTTAATAATATGGTTTGCACAAACTAATATTACAGATTCTTTTGTGTATGTTTAATGTGGATCATAGTATATGTCTCTTATTAACGCGAACATATGAAGATGGTCAATGAAACTTTTTATTGGTTAAATGAGTATATCAATTTCAATTTACTAAGTTTCAATCATGTAATTCGCGGTATCTCAATAATATTACCTTATAGACGATATTTGTTGTATATTTTTCTTATCATCTATCAAAATGTGTTTGCACATGTATTTTACCTTATAATGTTCAGAAGTCACATGAACATGTGAAAAGAACAACAACATATTGTTGGGAAAATGCATGATTACTCCCTGAACCCATGCCTGAAATCTCACAGACACACTTATTTTATAATAATGTCCTATTACCCCTGAACTTATTTTATAAATAGGTTTTTTAACCCTTTTCGGCCTACGTTGCACTAGCTTGAAAAAATGTCAACACACGCTGGACTCACAAGATAGTGCCACGTAGTCGTATTTGCAATAATTAGTAATAAGTAAGAAAATATATAATGTTATAACTAAAGAATTAATGTATAATAGTTGTATTTCAAATAAATTTTATCAATAGTCATAAGATTTTAGTTTAGTGTAGGGACAAAATGAAATTGTCTATTCAATAATATTGAAAATAAGATGTATTTGGTAAAAGATGATTTTAAACGATTCATATATATTTTCACATATTTTTCATATCTGTTGCGAAAGAACTCAGAATAATTTAAAATAATTTATTCTTAATTTAAAATATCTAGTTAAATTTATAATACATTTGTAAAATATATATACATGCATGTATGAATTGTTCTTCCTCTAAAAATTTTTATTATTAGATCACCGGAGAAATAAAATATATCCTGGCTTAATTCTTCTATTGTTGGCAGAACATTGAAGAATCTCATCAAAGGGGAGTTATCACGACAACCATGCACTTAACAAGTTATAAAGGAACCACTCTTAGAAACTGATTTAACTTTGATCTAATAAAATTATTACAGAAAAGACAACACAAGGCTGTCATACAACTAATGGCACAAGTAATACACTGATAAAATTGTATATTTTCATTTTTGACTGAAAAGAAACATGTCTTTCCACTTTCATTCAATAGTAATCAACATATACTAAGATCAAAGGCATCACTTACAACCTTATTTAAACTCACCCAATGAAAACAAATTCAAACACCACATAGCAAAAAAAGACAAAAAATAGGTTTTTTCAAAAAAATCTGCACGTGCAACCAACAGTGGCATCGACGGTCCATAGGACAGACAACGGTCCATCATGCACAACCGTTGATGTGATCAGAAACTCCCAAAAATTCAGTCGCAAAAAATTGGCTGTCTTGATCGACGGTTCGTCGGTCAAACAACGGTCTGTAGTTCGTGACCTTCGATCGAGACTCCCATTCACCCACTCCTTACAAGAGCTACGGATGACCAACACAGTCCGTAGGTTGAAAATTTGCAGGCAGTTAAGGGGAAATGCAGTTTGGTCGACTTCACATGATAATAAATGTTAGCAAAAAATGAATTAGGTATCCCATAACCTACCCACAGATAGATAATTGAATTATCATTCCATAGCCACCGACATTGCAAATATCAAACCTTCGAATAAAATGTTATGCCTATTTTAGTAAAGGTCTGTCGAACATGCCCTGACGACGGACCCAACGACGTGGTGTCGGGCAGATGATGGAACGTCAGTCCAAGCCGTTGTTTGGCCCAACAACAACTTTCCCAGAGGGCTTTTTGACCTTTCCCACTCCGTTTAAACCCTAAATTATATCGTTTTGACCCTAAATTATCATATTTTAGTAAGTTTAAGCTTGGAAACATGATTAATACAAATCCACGTCAAATCAGAAAATCAAAACCTAAAAAATTAGAAGCAAGAGAGGAGAAAAAGATCAAGAACCCTAGTTCAAGAACACCACATGTTCTAGCAGTTCCAGCCCCAAAAATTAAGTATTTTTCCATGGATTTCATCACCAGGCATGTGAGATTTCACTAGTGTGTTCCTTTCACCCATTAGGTCTTTAGTTTTCCATTAGATTCTTGATTCTCTTATCATTATTAAACCTAGGGTTTCTTGAACTTTGGTAGAACTTCATGAATTTATTAATTATATATTCCAAATCAGATTATCATGTTATTACTCATATTATCGCATAAATTTCAGAACCTTAGCTTTGTATTTGTTTAGTTCTTGAATTATACATGTTATGTCAGATATTTTAGACAGTTCAAATATACATGCCTCAGTTATAAATGCATAATTACTAGATTAATTATTAAATTCTCAGTTTGTATGTTAAGTTTTGAGCTATACACTATTTATAGAAACTCAGACAAACTCAGTTAATTTACAAAAGTTATTGGGAGTAGAATAATACCGAGTTGGACTAGGGTTTAGCATACCCAATTGTCCCAGAACTACTAGCCAAGTAGAATGTAAGTCCCATCTGTGGGCAGTCACTGTAGTGATCACACCAGCATGCCTTTATACCATTGTCAGGGTATATTGGGTCGTCTCGATGGGGCGTATACATCGGACTCCACACTTAGCTCATGTACTTTTATTATCGGTTATTAGTAGCTCCCACCGATTAGTCAGACTCTTTGCATTGACCATTTATCAGTATATTCAGTATTCAGTTTCAGCATGTTATAAATTTGTCATCGCATCCAGTTAGCTCAGAATTCAGTTTATCATGTCATGTTATTATACTTGATTTTATGCTTTTTCAGTTATGTTTTATTTCAGCTTTACTCTATCCTACATGCTCAGTACCTTTCGACAACTGACGCATACGTGGGCTACATCTTCTGGTGATGTAGGTTAAGGTTCTCATCATCCTTAACAAACATAGATCGATTTCCGATCTCAAGTTCAGCAGATTCAGTGGTGAGTCCTCCTTTTTCGAGGACAACAGTCACGGGTGTTATTTAGTTTTAGTTTTTGCTACATTTAGCTGGGGTCTTTTACTAGTATTTTTAGTCCTGTTTAGAGGCTATTTTCAGACATAGTTAGATTCAACTTAGTATTGAGTGAATAATTTCTTTGTATTAAACTTATTGTTTTCAAATATCTCTGTTATAGAATATAGGTATTCCCCATCTTTTCAGATTTGATTATGATTTATCTTCCACAACAGTATATATTCTTTAGTATTCTCATGATCATGCCAGCAGGGTTAGATTGGGATCACTTGTGGTCCTAGGTTCCGTGTCCGCATCTCGGGGGTAGCTCGAGGCTACACAAATTGTAATATCCCATATCTAAAACAAACCAGAAATCTATAGGTGCAAACGACGCTTACCATACACAAACCGTAGTTTGATCTACGGCCCGTATTGTGCATCCATCGTTGGAGTCTTAAGCTCTCCCCCCCGCCCCTCTTAAAAAAAATCAGCCCAGAAAATTTGACGAAGCTTCGAATGACGGACGGACCTACGGTCCATAGTCTGTGTCCTTTCGATCAAGACCCCAATCACCCACTCTCTGATAAAAACCACGATTGACCAGTACGGTCCGTAGATGGACCTATGGACAGTAGGTTAAAATTAGAAGACATTTAAGCAAAAAATATTGTTGGGTCAACTTCAAATGTCCATAACTCTTAGTTAAAATGAATTAGGTGTCTCATGACCTATCAAATGATAGATAACTGAATTATCTTTCCATAACCACTAACCATGCTAAATTCAGACCTTTAAGTAAAAAGTTATGACCATTTTAGTAAAGGTCTATCGAACAGACCCAACCTACTGACCCAACGAAAGACCGTCGATTAAACGATGGCCCGTCAGTCCAGGTCATCGTTTGGTTTGACGGCAATTACATCAAGGTCTTTTGGGATTTTTCTACTTCATGTAACCCCTAAGATACGTCCATTTGACCCATCAGCTTTTATTCAGTGTAAGCCTAGAAACATAACAAGAACTTACCTAAGTAAAAATCAGAAATCAAAACTCAGAAAATTTGAAGCAAGAAAGGAGAAAAAGGTCAAGTACCCTAGTTCAAGAACGGAACAAGGTTCCAGAAGCTCCAACCCCGAAGTCTAAATATTTCTTTGTGGATTTTATCACCAGGTATGTGAGATTTCACGAGTGTGATCCTTTCACCTATTAAATCGTTTGTTTTCAGTCAGTTCTTGATTCTCCTATCATGGTTAAACCTAGGATTTGTAGAATTACACCATATCATCAATCATTAGTTAGGTATATGTTCCAAATCAAATTTTGAGGTTATTATTCAGCTTATCACATGAATTTCACTACCTTAACTATGTATTTCTTTAGTTCTTAAATTACACATGCTAGGTTATATATTTCAGTTACTTCAGATATACATGTCTCAGTTATTAATGATAAATTATTAGATTAATTATTCTACTCTCAGTTTGCATATTCAGTCTTGAGCTATCCAATATATACACAAATTAAGTCATAATGTCTTAATCATTTAATTCATTTGGAGTAGCATAATACCGAGATGGACTAGGGTTCAACGTACCCAAATAGTCCAAGAACTACTAGCCGAGTAGGTTGTGAGTCTCCTCTGTGGGCATCAAAGCACGCTAGCATGCCTTTATACCTTTGGCAGGGTATATTGGGTCCTCTCGATGGGTGTATACATCGGAATCCACATTTAGCTCATGTGGTTTTATTACCAGTTATTATTATCTTCCACAATTTAGTTAGAATCTATTGCATTGAAAATTTATCAGTATATTCAATATTCAGATTAAACATATTATATATTGATCATTGCATTCGGTTATCTCAACATTCAATATATCATGTTTAGGAAAACTTTACTTTTTTGTTACTCTTATCGTTCATAAGGTGTGATCTAATTCTATTCTAACATGACGTTCTACATTTCTGATCATGCCTCCTCGTAGAGCTAATTCAAGGAATGCGAACACTAGGAACGCAAATGCAAGAAATGCAAATACAACTCGTCCATTCCCAGATCAAGAAGTCTCCAATGTTGAATTCAAGAGTGCCATTCTGATGTTTGCTCTGAGTGTCGCCGAACAGAACAATCAGCGGGTGCAAGCTCATATGAATAGAAATGGTGAATGGATAGCAGCAAGGGTCAGTGACTTTGTTAGGATGCATCCGCCTGAGTTCTTAGGAGCGCAAACTAATAAGGATCCCCAGAATTTCTTGGATGATCAAGAAGATCTTTGAGGTTATGCAGGTTACTGGGGATGATTGGGTTGAGTTGGCATCACATTAGCTGAAAGATGTTGCTCATATCTGGTACACTCCATGGAAGGATAATAAGGGCACAGATGCAACTCCTATTACCTAGGAATGCTTTAGTGAGACCTTTCTAGATAGGTTTTTCCCAATAGATTTGAGATAAGCAAAAACCCAGGAATTCGTGAACTTAAGGCAGGGTAACATGACAGTCCAAGAGTATGGAATAAAGTTTAACTGAATTTACAGGTTTGCTCTCACATGGTTGTTGACTCCATGAATCAGATGAATAAGTTCTTGTGTGGAGTGTCAAATTTGGTGAAAATAGAGTGCAAAAATGCTATGTTACTAGGAGATATTAACATCTCTAGGCTTATGACTCATGCTCAGTAGGTTGAGGGTAATAAGCTTAAGTAAAATGCCAAGGAGAATAAGAAGGCTAGGACTGGGAACTATGACTCGGGAGGTAGAAATTTCTCGTAGAGTTAGCAGAAGTTTTCATCCCTAGCCCCTTCATTAGCTGGTGTTCCATCCTCCAAGAACATGTTTGACAAGAAGGTGTAAGCACCAAACTCTAAGTATCGAGGAAGTGTTTTAGGCACCAATACTTACCCCATTTTCCCTATGTGTAGTAAGAACCATACAAGCGAGTGCCTTGTAGAAAAGGAAGGGTGTTTCGGGTGCGGTCAATCTGGTCACAGGTTGAGAGATTGTCCTTCTAGACAGGGTCTAGGAGGTGGAAATGCTAGATCTCAATCTACAACTTCATTAGCACCAGCAAGTCTCCTAAGTCAGCAGGGTAACTCATCTGTTATAGGTGGCGGTCAGCGCCAGAAAATGTTGTTTACTCTTCAGGCTCGCCAGGATGAGGAAGGTTCTCTTGATGTATTCATTGGTACATTACGAGTCTTTGACCTAGATAATTATGCATTGTTAAATCCAGGGTCTAGTTTTTCTTTTGTAACTCCTTACATAACAGTCCAATTCAGTGTCAATCCAGAAGCTCTCTCAGATTCTTTCTTAGTCTCTACTCTAGTAAGTGACCCAGTTATAGCTAGACGAGTATACAAAAATAGTAGACTTCGATATCATTATAGGCATGGATTGGTTACATTCCTGTTATGCCTCAGTCAATTGTAGAACTTGGATTTTTCTTTTTTCAGTTTGCAAATGAACCAATCTTAGAATGGAAGGGTAGTAGCTTAGCGCCTATGGGTCGATTCATTTCTTATCTTAAGGCCAAAAAGATGATCTCTAAGGGTTATCTCTATCATCTATTTAGGCATAAGGATTTTAGCTCTACAACCCCAACTCTTGAGTCAGTTCAGTAGTAAATAATTTTCCAGAAGTGTTTCCAGAAGATCCTCCTAGAGTTCCTCCCAAAAGGGAAATCGACTTCGGAATTGATCTCCTTCAAGATACCCAACCTATTTGTATTCCTCCTTACAAAATGTCCACAGCAGAGCTTAAGGAATTGAAGCAGTAGTTGAAAGACCTTCTAGATAAGGGTTTCATCAGATCTAATATTTCACCATGGGGTGCACCAATGTTGTTCGTAAAGAAGAAAGATAGTTCTCTCAGAATGTGCATTGACTATAGACAGTTGAACAAGGTCACAATCAAGAATAATTATCCTAACCCCAGGATTGATGACTTGTTTGACCAAGTTTAGGGTGATATCAATATCTCAAAGATATACCTCAGATGGGGTTATCATCGGCTCAGAGTTAGAGATAGTGACATGCCGAAAACAACCTTCAGAACACGATATGGTGATTATGAATTTGTATGTTGTGTCATTTGGACTAACCAATTCTCCTACAACTTTTATGGATTTGATGAACATAGTGTTCAAACAGTACTTGGACTTGTTCGTTATTCTCTTTATTGATGATATCCTCATTTACTTTAGGAATGAGAAAGAACATGCAAGTCATTTGAGAGTTGTTCTACAAACTCCAAAGATCATCAATCATTCGCTAAGTTTAGCAAATGTGAGTTCTGATTGCAATCAGTTGCTTTTCTTGGTCACATTGTATGAGAGAATTTGAGTGGATTTGCAGAAGATAGAAGTAGTGAAACAATGGCCCAGACTTACCTCTGCTATAGATATCAAAATTTTCTTAGGTCTAGCGGGTTATTATAGAAGGTTCGTGAAAATATTTTCATCCATAGCAGGTTATTATCGAAGGTTCGTGAAAATATTTTCATCCATAGCTTCACTATGACTAGGTTGACTCAGAAGATGGTCAAGTTTCAATGGTCCGATGATTGTGTGAAAAGCTATGTAGAATTGAAAACTAGATTGACTACAGCTCCTATCTCGACCCTACCAGAGGGTTCAGATGGTTATGTGATCTACTGCGACGCATCCAGACTTGGCCTTGGTTGTGTGTTGATGTAACGAGATAAGGTTATAGATTATGCTTCTAGACAGCTTAAGTTGCATGAGAAAAACTATCCAACTCATGACCTCGAGCTTGCAGCAGTGGTGTTTGCACTTAAGATCTAGAGACACTACTTGTTTGGTGTTCATATAGATGTATTCACTGACCATAAGAGCCTTCAGTATGTGTTCACCCAGAAGGAGTTGAATCTTCTCTAGAGGAGATGGCTTGTGTTCCTTAAGGATTATGATATGAGTGTGCATGACCATCTTGGTAAGGCGAATGTATTAGCAAATGCTCTTAGTAGATTATCCATGGGTAGTGTAGCCCATGTTAAGGAAGAAACAAAGGAGCTAGTGAAGGATGCGCATAGTCTTGCTCGCTTGGAAGTTCGCCTAATGAGCATATCAGACAGTGGAGTAACAGTTCAAAATGGGGAAAAATCTTCTTTGGTAGTGGGGGTTAAGGAAAAGCAAGACAGTGATCCAATCTTGGTTAAAATTAAGGGTGCAATCCATAATCATAGAGAGGAGGTTTTCTCCCAAGGGGTAGATGGTGTACTTCTCTACTACACGTACATTGTGTTTTCCTAATGTGGGCGAGTAGAGACAACACATCATTGCAGAAGTCCATAACTCCATATATTCTATTCATCCTTGTACCGCGATCTGCGGAAAGTCTATTGGTGGAATGACATGAACAGAGATACAGCAGATTTTATGAGTAAGTGCCCCAATTGCCAGTAGGGTTAGCTTGGCAAAAAATAGCGCTTTTTGCTATTCTTAATTTTTAAATTAGAATATTTTCCAAGTACTTAAAAATTCAATAATATTGTTATTTTTCATATCACTTAACAGACATGGTAAGTATATAATTGCAATAATAGTGACACTTAAAATTTATTATGGAGGGTGTTTTGTAAATGATCTTCAGATAATCTATGTCAAATGAACCATTAATGTTGAAAAGATTAATATAGATGTAAATGAGTTGCATATCATGTTGCTTCATGAATTAGTACAGGAAATGCATGATAAAAATGTGGAAACATTTGATGTAGAATCAACAAGAATTATGGCTATTACATGTTAAATATAGATTTGATGTTTTGAAATTTCTTAATAATTTGAATGATTCAGATTTTGTTGATGTATCAAATTAATTTACCTTTAGTTGTTGAGGAGATATCAGTATTGCGTAACACTAATGATGATATATCCTCCCCCCCCCCCAAAATAGTATTGATGTGTCCTCCTCCAAAAAAAAAAAAGATAGAGCTTGTGTGTCGTCATCTCAACCATTTAATGAAAATGAAAATATGGGCTTAAATGAAAACCAGTCCCTTAGAGTGAAGAAATAGTCTCCTAGAGTAAATGTAGAGTTCATTTTATTCAGATTCACTCTATGATGTTGATGAAACATTTCTAATTTGAGTGATTTTGATGAATTGCTTCAAGCTATAGATAGTATAACATTCAAGAACAATCTAAATAGAAAGTTGATAGGGTAAATGTATATGAGCAACAATCTGGCCTTGCAGGTATAGATACTGGTTTTGAAGACATTTATAAGTGCTATAGATGGAGACATTGAGCTTGGAACCCTAGCTTTATTCCTAGAACTTGAGAGATATTAATTAATGTAAAACAGTTTCCTTTTTTGTTAAATTATCTTTGTGTCCAAAAAGACATGGTGTGTGATCTTCTTCTCTTAACATGTCTAAATCATTTTAAGCTCACTTCTGCCATGTTATTCACCACGAAAGTGTTGTTGAATACTGTAAATTAACAACATTTTGGCACAATAACATATAAGAAGTGAAAGACCACAAAATTAAAATGTCTTCTTTACTTTTTAAAAGCTTGAAACTATAGATTTCTTACTAGAACTTGGAACAAGCTCTTGTTATACCTTGAAACATTCATCTTCATTGTAATTGATAAAGATATTAATTATTAATTCAAAAATTAATTATCTGATCTGTAA
Source organism: Solanum peruvianum (assembly GCA_027705065.1). NCBI lineage: Eukaryota > Viridiplantae > Streptophyta > Magnoliopsida > Solanales > Solanaceae > Solanum > Solanum peruvianum. Next base: position 51,194,366 of record JAKWJD010001765.1, read on the forward strand.
CTTTACATAATTATTTATTTCAATTTCTAGTGAATATACAAACATTATGGGCGGAAAATATTTTAATTGAGATTGAAACGATATGAAAAATAAATTTTAGGGAAATGCTTCTATTTCAAAACTGTAATCATTTTTTTGTTTTGATGTTCAATAGATCTGCATACTTAAGAGGAAACGATTAGTGATAAGCGATTATCATCTAACTATAAATTATGGCTGAAAAATTAAATGTGAGATCACAAAATAAAAAGAAATAATTTCTCAAAAATGAGAAAGAAATTGAGTAATATACTAACCTAAAAAAAATTGCATCATGGTGAAAAGTGGCAGAGAGAGCATGAGAAAGAAGAACGAAAAATAAATAAATTCAAGAGGATGGTGGAAGGAGAGAGAAAAGTGTGGAAGAAGACGAAAAAATAAACTTCTTAGAAAAACTTTTCAAACGCGCTCAGAATTCGTGTACGACACATATAGTGTTGAGTCAGCGGAAAGTGTTCAAATGACACAATACAAACTGTTTAAAATGAACAAAATCTATTTAAGGTGTTTAAATGAAAGTTAGTGCCAAGTTTAAGAGGTTGTCGATGGGTTCCCTTAATATTTTAGAGAAACTAGTTCAAAAACTAAGAACTATAACAACTTCACCATTAATTAACCATAGATTATCAATATAAACCAACACAATACAACATCAAATCAATTTGAAAGGGAATTGAATGTAAACCCATGTTTTTGAAAAGGAAATAGTAAGGAACATATCTAATCAAGGAAATGGTAAGGAACATATAAACATCAAAAATTTATAAGCCTCTTTGTAATTTCAGAACAACAAGGACACATGCCTGGTGTGTTTCATTCTTTTGAGGAGTTTCTAAGCCAACAGAGCTAGCGACAATATATTTTGCAAATTCATGTTAAATATTAATTAACTAAAACTTAAAATGAAGAAGCTTTCATAATAAGTCAATTCCATAAATTATTGAGAAATTTTATGATAAATACGAGTTAAATCTATAATAGATACTGAACATTTGGTAAGATTAAAAAAAGGCGGATATGGAAATACACATAAATATTTTCAAAGAAAATGGAAAGCGTAAATATGACAAAGTGAAATAAAAGGTGAAAAATTACTAACTCTTACGTCCGCAAGTTCATAGATAGCAATAAATCATGTATGCAACTCATCACTCTAACGTATGACAAATGGTTGGTCTTGAAAAGTTGATGCAACAACATTAAGTTGTTGGTTAACTTTTTGTTTGAGTTGATAAAACCAAGATCAAAATTAAAAATACAAGGATCATAACATTTAGTACCATTATCATTAAACACTGAATAAATTGACATTCTTCTGAACATGGGATGGAGACGGGAAAACATTGCCGCCAAGATAGAGGAAATAAAATTAAAAAAGTTACAACAAACTCTAAAAATGGGGTACTTTGGAGAAACCCTTGACCTGTGTTTATAGGTAAATTTCCACTAATGTGGTAGCTTTCTTTAATGGAAATTCACCTGTAAAAATAGGTCAAGAATTTTCTCCAAACTACCACATATTCATAAAGTGTTAGTATGCTTTACATTCTTAATTTATCTCTTTCGTCTAGCTCTGTGAAAATGTTTCTCCGTCCCTATTTTCTTTTGTGTCAAATATGATAATTCTCTATTCATGTTTGATCAGAATGTTTTGAATATCCTGATTATTATATTTTTCATTTAAATCTTATGACTCATCAACTCATCCTTACATTGCTGTGTCGATTTTACAAAACAAACCATCTGGCATACATTGGACTAATGAGTTCCACGTAAGTTGTGTTGCTATTGTTGATGAATTTGTTGAGTCTAGGGGTTAGTAATGTTTTACTCTTTTTCATATCATTTTTTATATCTGTTTTTTTTATTTTTTACTTTCCTTTGTAAAATATGTATGTCTGTATTTGTATCCCCCCCTTTTTTAAGTCTTATCTGATGTCCAATATATATTTAAGATTTAACACATATTTATACAAATCTATCATAGAATTTCTCAATGTTTTATGCAATTAACTTGTTATAAAAAGGTTATTTACTTTCATTTTTAGGTGATTAATATCACTTAATATGACTTGTTCATTATTGTAGTTTTTTTCTAATATTTATTTTGATATGCTTCACTTAGGTCTATCGAAAACAATCTCTCAACCTCACCTCCATAGGGTAGAACTAGAGTTGCCTGCACATCCTATTTAGTACAAGTGAAAATGAAAAAATATGAGATTTAATTAATGTCTTATCTCTCTAGTGTTTTCAATATTTACTATTAGTCAGCGAGCTTCTTTACATAACATGGAAACCAATGTCAGCTACATTTGAATGAAACGTTGTTTGAAATATTCATTAGTTATTTTATAAAAGAAAATGATGAAGTTATGTAATAAGTACTATTAACTGCAATAGCATCCGTCCAGACTATATAGTTGCAGTAAGTTACTGGAGGAAAAGAATAGAGCCTCCAAATGTAGTAAGTATTTTTCTTGGATTCATTATGGCTCGTTCAAAAGTACAACCTCAGTTGAGAACATACAGGGCCATTGTATCAATAACAGCTTGTCATAGAAATGCCCAGTTCATCATAGCTTTTGACAAAAAGGACTACAGCTGAAAAATCAAATAAAAAGATATTCATTCAATGATGAAATCACATTTAGTTTCTTCTATTTTTATTGTAAGAAATCACTGTCTCACCATTAAACATACAGTTTTAAGATATTAATTAAGTAACAATTAGATAGAATATGTGAAACTTAAGCATCAAACTTGAAAAACAAATATTACAGGTCTAATGATAGAGAGCATGCACTTGCATATATTAATTTTTCTATATATGTTATTGGAAGTTGTCCGTTGTTTATTTTTCTATGTATTTTCTAACCCAATATAGAACTATTGAAGTATCACTATGAATTTACTGATGATGCAAACCTAATAGAGAGGTGGAAAGATGAAATCAATAAAGGATTCACTTACTTATTTATATGAAGTTACTTTATATATCTCCTTTTTATTAAATCCCAGTAGCATATTCTTGCAAACATTCATTCATATTTAGAAAAAAAATCTAAGAGTCCCTTTACCTAAAAGTTTAATCTCATTAACGCAATCTTTGTAGCTGCGAAAAAAACTAAATTCCCCAAATTCAGACGATATATCATGTCTAGTAAAAAAAAAACGAATCTCAAATAGCGATAAATAGAAAACAGTGAAAAAAACATAAAAATCAAGCAAAGAAACACAATTTGGGATTTGAATTAAATTCATCACACCAAAAAAAAAAGGAGTAGATACATACATGGAAGAAACAAAAAGATATATTCATAGAAGCGGTGTAATCTAAAAATGGAGTTCCTACACCAGAATAACAACCGCATGCAACTACTATCAAAATACTTCTACCAGAAGCAGCCATGTCCTCCATTAACTATGATAGAGATTACAGTGTTGAGGATTATTTAGGGTTTAAGCATAAAGGTAAAATGGTTTGATATATCCTTATATATAGAGTGTTAAAAGGGGCAGGACCAACCCATTTCAGCCCAAGCCTCACGGGCCAAGGAATTTGAAGGGTTGGGGTGGATAGGCTCGTCATTTTGAAGGGTCTAAAAATGCACGGCTGAACCCAACTTTATGTAAGTACTATTAATTGCAAAAACATCCTTCCAGACTATAATGATAGATAGCATGTACTTGCATGTATTGATAATGTAAGTAATTTTTCTATATATATTATGTAATTTATCTGTTGTTTATTTGTCTATATATGTTCTAACCCAATTTAGAACTATTGAAGTATCAGTGCGAATTGTTGAAGATGCAACAAAATAGAGAGGCGGAAAGTTGAAACCAAGAAAGGATTGACTTTCTTATTTAATTGAAGTTAGGTTTATATATCTCCTTTTATTAAATCCCAGTAGCATATTCTTGCAAACACTCATTCAAATTTAGAAACAAAATCTAAGAGTCCCTTTACCTAAAAGTTAAATCTCATTAACACAATCTTTGTAGTTTCGAAAAAACTTAAAAGCCCCCAATTCAGATGATATATCATGTCTAGAAAAAAAAGTGAAGCTCAATAGCAATCAATAGCAAATAGCAAAAAAGAAGATATAAAAATTAAGCAAAGAAAGACAATTTGAGATAAATTCATCACATCCAATAAAAAATGGAGAAGATACATACATGGAAGAAACCAAAAGAGATGATAAGAGAAGTGGTGAAATCGGTCAATAGAGTTCCTCAGCAGAATAACAGCCAGCTGCAACTATAATAAAAATACTCCTGCCTGAAGCATCCATGTCCACCATCACCTATGACAGAGATTATAGTGCTGCTGGTTATTTACGGTTTAAACATAAAGGTAAAATTGTTTGATATAGCCTTTTATTTAGAAAGGTGTAAAAAAGGGTCGGCCTAGAACCATCAGGAACAAGCTCACGATCCAAGGACTTTAAAGCTCTAGGTGGAAAAACTCGTCATTTTTAAGGGCCCGAAAATGCTCAACTCGACCCAGTTGTAGAAAAGTTGAGGGCTAGGATGATCTAGCCCTTTTTATTCCTTTTTTTTTTCTTTTCAAGTTTATAATTATATACCATCAAGAAAATGAGAAGATTTTAAAATCAAATATAGCAATCAATCGTGTTATTTCAACAACACTTGAAAAAAATAAAGTATAATTAGCACGTCTCTTGCACACCGGATATGCGAGCGAGATAAAAAGTGACAAGAAAAATGAGAGGGAAGCGAGGTCGCGAGATTTATCTATGTATCCTAGATACATGTGGATTTACTTCTATAGAGGGTATTTAGAATAATGTTCTTGTATTGTGAGCCCTTCTATTTACAAAATATAGCCTTATACTTGTAGAATTTTTATTGTGAGCCCTTATATTTACTCTTTTGTTATCTGAACTCATCTCTGTATTTCAAGTATAATTTTTAACTTGATATTCTGTGTGTTGCACAAACACTCATACGTTTTCTAAACAAACAAATCTTTTGATTCATCTAGGAATATTTCAATCATGTATGACTAGCATCAAACAAAGAAAACTCATTTTTAATACTTCATCCAGATATGTCTGCTTTGTTTGCAAAAGGAGTATTATTTTCCATTCTCTCAGGAGCTCATTTCCTCCCCGATTTTCCCCTTCTACAACGAGCTCAATTCAAGGGAATTTTATCTTTGATATGCATTATAAGTTTCTTAGTTTTTCAAGTTATGTTAGTTTGTATTTCTTTATCTCTTTGTGTTTTTCTATTTATTCGATTTTAGGGTTGACACCTTGTTACCTCAAACAAGATAGGGCTTTTTGATATTCTTCGTTTAAAATCAGAATATTTCCCAAGTACAAACAAATTCACTAATAATGTTATTTTTCTTATCACTTAACACAAATATTAAGTAAATGATTGAAATAACTGTGACACTTCAAACTCATTAATTTGTATTTGATCTGAGCTAAAGTATTCAACGAAACCATTAATCTTGAAAATATTATAGATGTATATGAGTTCCATATCATGGTGCTTCATAAATTAGCATAATTGGATGCTAAAAATGTGGAAACATTTGGATGTAGAATCAACAAGAATTGTGGCTACGACATATTAAATATAGATTTTGATGTTTTAAAATTTCTTGATAATTTGAATGATGCAGATTTTGTTGATGATCAAATTAATTTACCTTTAGTTGTTGAGAAGCTACCCGTATTGCATAACACTAAGGATGATGTTTCCTCCCCCATAAAATATATAGTATTGATGTGTCCTTCTCACCACAAAAAGATACAGTTGGTGTATCTTCATCTAAACCATTTAATGAAAATGGAAATAAAGGTTTAAGTGAGAGAGTTGGTAGCTTTAGGGGTTGAAAGGTAGTTATAGGTCTTAGAATTAGGTCAAACAACATAGCATAGACATTACATAAATAGAAAAAGATCCAAATACCTTTTATAATTAACTGGCGGAAGTGATCTATTATTGGGACCTAAGGTATGTAGACCTTTCTATGGCTCGTACTGGTAAACCATAGAACCAACTTCAGAAATCCAAAAATTATCCATTTCATGCGGAACTATTCTACAATTTGTCCAATTTCCTACTACTCGTAGATCCAACTTATAGAACTCAATTTTAAGCACGAAATTTACTAAGCCCAAAACCCTTCTATGGAACCCATATATGACCCATATGACTAACTACATCCCGCCTTATCCATTTGTAGCTCCATAATCAGAGTCTCAACATTTCTAAAACTCAACTTAAATATTTCCTTCCTATGAACCGTAGGACTTCTTATAGTCTGTAGATAAGACTAACAATTCCTGCAACAAGGGAAAACATCCAAACTCTTCCTTTTCAATCTAACTTATCAATTTCTGAAATGTAACACTAATGATAATTCATCTCATATCACTAGTTATTCTTCTAATTGTCGATCAGTTCATCCCTAGTTTTATCAATTGTCAAAAGGTCTTGGTTGAAAGTGAGAGTCAAGTCTCACCATCACCTAGGGTAAAATACTCATAAATAGGTAATAAAGAAGCTATTTGTGTTGCTAATTCCTCTTCTTCTACTATTGATTTCTTTAATTTGTGCTAATCTTTACCATCATCTCACACTAATGATACTAAAATTTTGTGACATGCTAAATTAGGACACCTTCCTTTTGTAAAATGAAGAGTATCTCTACCATATATATCTATAAAAAATTTTACTAGACAACCTTTCACTTGTATCATATGTTTTATAGAAAGACAGACCAATATACCTTTCTAGGGAAGTACTAAAATTACCAAAAAAAATTTGAACTACTACAAATAGACCTCATACCACATACCCACGTATGATGATTACAATTATTTCTTGGGAGGGAGGTGAGTTCACTATATTTATATATGTAACCTAAATATGTGTGAATTCACTTCAATAGAGTGTATCTAGAACAATATACTTGTATTGTGATCCCATTTACGTGATATAGTCTTATACTTGTATGAATTTTTATTGTGAACCATTCTATTTATTCTTTTGTTATCTTACATATCGAACCTCAGTATTTCAATATAATTTTTAACTTGATATTGTCTGTGTTGCACAAACACGTTTACGTTGACTTAGAAATCAAATCTTTTGATTCATGTAAGAATATTTCAATCGCGTAGAAAATGACTAGCATGAGACAAAGAAATCTCATTTTTCATAGTTCATCTAGATATGTCTACTTTTGTTTGCAAAGGGCGTAAATTTTTCTATTCTCTCATGATATTTGTTCCTCCATGATATCCACCCCTTCTCCCACGAGCTCAGTTCAAGGGCATTACGATTTCAATTAAGATGCAAACCAATGAGAGGTGGAAAGTTGAAATCAAGAAAGGATTCACTTTCAAATATAATTTGAGTTGAAATATGTGTCTCCTTGCCCTTTTTTGTCCACTGATTCCTTGCAGGCCAATAAAACGTAAAAATTTGAACAAACGCAGAAAAAGAAACGGGTAATCATTTGGAAAATTGACCTTAACATTAGCGAAGTGTAACATTCGAAGTGAGGATTAATCAATACTACATAACAAGACATAATTACAATTCTCCAATTAATGTGAAAATCTAACAACCCCACACGTAGGACTGAACATCTAAAGCATGGAACGTAGCTTATGAAGTAATGATTTAACCAAGACTACATAATGACATAAATTTTCATTTCATCAACTAAATGCAAAACTCTTAATGCACCACACATCGAATTAAACATCCAGAACGGGGGGAGTCCTAGCTTATGAAGTGAGAATAACAAGGCATTTAGTCAAACACAACTACAATATTATTAAATCTCAATAGCATATTCTTGCAAACTCTCATTCAATTTTAGAAACAAAATTTAAGAGTCCCTTTACATAAAAGTTAAATCTGATCAACACAATCTTTGTAGCTGCGAAAGAACCTAAACCCCCCAAATTCGAACGATATATCATGGTTGGAAAAAAAGCGAAGCTCAAATAGGAATTATTAATAAACAACCAAAAAAAGACATAATAATAAAGAAAAGAAACACATTTTGAGATTTCAGATAAATTCATCACACCCAAACAAAATGGAGCAGATACATATATGGAAGAAACCAAAAGAGATGATCAAAGAAGCCGTGTATTCTGTCAATGGAGTTCCTACACCAAAATAACAGCCACCTGCAACTACTATAAAAATACTCCTTCCTAAAGAAGCCATGTCCACTATCACCTATGACAAAGATTATAGTGTTGCGGGTTATTCAGGGTTTAAGCATAAAGGTCAAATGGTTTGATGGAGCTTTATATAGAAAGAGGTGTTAAAAAATGGCAGACCCAGCCCCTTTCGGATCAAGCCTCACGGGAAAAGGAATTTGAAGTGCTAGGGTGGATCTGCTCGTTATTTTGAAGGGTCTAAAAATGCTCGGCTAGAACCAGTTCTAGAAGGGTCGAGGTTTTGGGCTAGCTAGCACTTTTTTTTTTTTTGTTTTTCTTTTCATGTTTATAATTTTATAACATCAAGAAAATGAGAAGATTTTTTAAAATAAATTATTGAAAGCATTCGTGTTGTTTCAACAACACTAGCAAAAATCCTAGTATAATTACCATGTATTTTGCATATCAAATAAGCGACGAGAAAAGAGTGACAAGCAAGATGGGAAGGAAGTGAGGCCACAATATTTATCTATGTATGCTAGATACATATGAATTTACTTCGATCCAGTGCATCTAGAATAATGTACTGTATTGTGAGCCCTTCTATTTACATGATATAGCCTTATACTTGTATGAATTTTTATTGTGAACCCTTCTGCTTAATCTTTTCATATCATAACTCATCGAACCTCAGTGTTTCAATATAATTTATATCTTGATATTGTGCATGTTTCACAAACACATATACATTGGCTAAACAAACAAATCGTTTGATTCATGTAGGGATATTTCAATCACGTATAAAATGACTAGCATGAGAGAAAGAAAACTGAATTTTCATAGTTCATCTAGATATGTCTACTTTTGATTGTAAACAACATAATTTTTTCCATTCACTCATGAGGTCAGTTGCTGCGTGATTTCCCGCTTCACCCACGAGCTCAGTTCAAGGGCATTTTGTCTTTTGATATTTATTAAATTTTATCAGTTTTTTAAGTTATGTTACTTTTTTTTTCTTTATCATTTTTTACTTATTTTAGGGTCGAGTGTCATTGAATTTTCTAAATACTTTGGAGATTTATTTTCATTTGTGCCTAATGTTAGTGTAATATGCTTGTGTAGTGAGTATTATGACTTCAATAGAATATTCCATAATGTAACGACATGTTAAGTCGTTTTGAGCAGTAAAGTATTTCTGGTAATAACAGTCGGAGTCGACGGATCCCACGACGGACCGTCATGGGCGCGACGGACCGTCAAGGGTGTCTCATTCCAAAACACTTAGAATTCTGAAATTTGGGTACTGAGATCGACTCTCTGAACTTCGCTACGAAGTGGCAGGACGGACCGTCACAGGCATGACGGGCCGTCACAGACTCTTCAAGGAATTGAGTCTCTGAACTTTGTGACGGAAGCAGCAGGACGGACCGTCGCAGGCACGACGCGCCGTCACAGGCTGCGTAACCCTTATTGGGTCAGATTTCTGTTAAATGTTTTAAGGGCGTTTTGGACTATTCCTACTTATAATTATAAAGTTAGTAGTTGAATATTAATATTTCGATTTCTTGGGGTTTAAAGGAGATAACCTTGAATTAATTAGTGGGTTACTTTGTCATCTTTTATACTTAATTATATGCTAATTAAGGTAAACGAAAAAGGGTTTGAATAAGAAAAATAGAAAGAACTAGAGAGGGAGAACGATCGAGAGAAGGGGGAAACTATAACGACATGTTTAGTCGTTTTGAGCTGCAGATTTAATTCTGGAAAAACTGGCTGAGACGACGGACTCCATTACGGACCGTCATGGGAACGACGGACCATCGAGGGGGTCTCGTTTCAAAACACTTAGAAATTCTAAAATTTAGGTACTGAAATCGATTCTCTGAACTTCGTAACGGAATGGCAGGACGGACCGTCGTGGGCACGATGGACCGTCGCAGACCCTTTAATGGAATTGAGTCTCTGAACTCTATGATAGAGCAGCAGGACGGACCGTCACAGGCACGACAGGCCGTCACAGGCTGCGTAATCCCAGACTGGGTCGGATTTCTTTAAATGTTTTAAGGGACGTTTTTGACTATCCCTGCATATAATTATAAAGTTAGTGGTTTAATATAAATAACTCAATTACTTGGTGGTTAAAAGAGGTAACATTAAGTTAATTAGGGGATCACTATTGCCATCTTTTATACTTAATTATATGCTAATTAGGGTAAAAAGAAAGAGGGTTTGAATAAGAAAATTTGAAAGAACAAGAGAGGGAGAAAACGAACGAACAGGGAGAGAAGAAGAACAAAGCTTTGGGAAATTGCTTGCTTTATCAAAGTTCTTCAGTTGAGGTAGGTTATGGTTTTATGCTATTCGTAGTAAACTCTTAATAGCGAATGATATGTACTGGTAGTATTGTAAACCCTTATATATGCTTAAATTTATGCTTGCATGAATGTGATTACATAATTGTGATAAAATAATCATGATGAAGCTATTGAATCCTAAATCTTGAAAAACCCTAATCTCTTTGTTAAGGATGATGCCTTGGTATAAGAGAAGGCTTGATGAACTAAACTAATGAGAATGATAATGCGTTGGTATAAGAGAAGGATTGATGAACGAATATAATGAGATTAGTGGAGCGGGTGTCACGAACCGACACGTAGAATTAGGGGATCAGAGTGGCACGTTCCGACACATACAATTAAGGGATCGGGTGTCACGAACCGACACGTAGAATTAGGGGATCGGAGTGTCAAGTTCCGACACATAGAATTAAGGGATCGGGTGTCACGAACCGACACGTAGAATTAGGGGATCGGAGTGTCACGTTCCAATACATAGAATTAAGGGATCGGGTGTCACGAACCGACACGTAGAATTAGGGGATCGGAGTGTAACGTTCCGACACATAGTAGTAGGGGATCGGAGTGTCACGTACCGACACAAGAGGAATGAAGATAATGAATCTTGAAAGATGTTAATATACTCAATCTAATGAACCTAATTACCAAATGAGTGTGCTATTGAGGCTTGAGTCCTCATGTGTGAACTTGGCGGTACTTATTAATGATTATAGTACTTGTTGTTGCTACATGTGAGTATTGTAGTTGATTTTATGATATTACTTGATATATATTGATTTCTATTTTGAGTTGGCCGATGATACCTACTCAGTACTTGTGTTTGTACTGACCCCCTACTTGTATGTTCTTTCTTTGTTATATGTGGAGTGCAGCAAACGTGCTGTCGTCTTCAACTCAACCGCAATTCTAGCCAGTCTTCATTACACCGAATTTTCAGGGTGAGCTAATGCTTCTAGCTTGGACAGGATCTTCTTCTTCTTGTCTTGATGCCTTGAAGTTCCGGCATGGACTAGCTTTTACTTGTTTTAGCTCATTAGAATACTCTTAGTTTAGTAATTTGATCATATATGTTCTTGTGGTGATGACTTCCGGATTTTGGGGAATAACAGATGTTGAATTTTAGAAGTTATTGAATTGGTTTTTATTAATGAGTTTAAGTCTTCCGCATTACTTTCTGTTGATATTATATTGAAATGTTAGGGGTTTAGATTGGTTGGTTCGCTCACATAGGAGGGTAAGTGTGGGTGCCAGTCGCGGCTCGGTTTTGGGTCGTGACAAACTTGGTATCAGAGCATTAGGTTCGTTGGTCTAATCACACAAGAACGAGTCTAGTAGAGTCTTAAGGAACGGTAGGGGGACGCCTTTACTTTTCTTTGAGAGGCTATAAGACTTTAGGAAAATTCCATTCTTTCTTTCTTTCTTTCGTGCTATTACTTGGATCCAATTGGTATCTAGGTGATACAAATTGGTATCTGACCATCTTCACTCTATTTCGCAGATGGTTAGAACTAGAGAAACGTTTGCGCCAACACCGACACCGGCAAGACAGGATGCGTCTGAGCCAGCCACTGGGGCTGTAGCTCGGAGAGGAACAGTGGCACGAGGCCGTGGTAGAGGTCGTGGGAGGACGTCCTCTAGAGGAAGAGGACAAGCACCTAGCCCATCTAGTACTAGGGCGGTGACTCCTCCACCAACTAAGGAAGTGGTAAGAGAGGGTGAGGAAGGGGAGAATGAACAAGTATAGAATGAGGGATCTCCACCCCAACCTACCCCAGAGATGATCAATCAGGTTCTTGCTTATCTTAGCGGGTTATCTGATCAAGGCCAGGCACCTCCACTGTTTTCTGCACCAACACCTCCGGTTCCGAAGATACAACATGCAGCTACTATGGCTCCCCGCATGGACGCCTCATTGGAAATAGGCACATTTCCTCGTCTGACTACAGGGCTTATAATGACAAATGATCAGCATGAACTGTTCAGTAAGTTCTTGAAATTGAAACCTCCAGTCGTCAAGGGTGCTGAATCTGAAGATGCCTACGATTTTCTGGTTGACTGTCATGAGCTACTACACAAGATGGGTATAGTAGAACGGTTTGGTGTTGAGTTTGTGACTTATCAGTTTCAAGGGAACGCCAAAATGTGGTGGCGGTCACATGTTGAGTGTCAACCAACAGAGGCACCACATATGACTTGGGCATCATTCTCTATCTTGTTTATGGAGAAGTATATCCCCCGGACTTTGAGGGATAGGAAAAGAGATGAGTTCTTGAGCCTGGAGCAAGGTAGGATGTCAGCTACGGCATATGAGGCAAAGTTTCGTGCATTATCCAGGTATGCCACCCAACTTTGTTTTAGTCCACAAGAGCGGATTCTCCGTTTTGTGAAGGGGTTGAGGTCGGAATTACGGATTTCAGCTTTACAGGTAGCGGCTACGGCAAAATCATTTCAAGAAGTGGTAGACTTCGTGATAGAGGTGGAACGAGTAAAGCCCGATGACTTCACCATGGCATCGAAATCAAAAATGTTTCGAAAGGGAGGTGAGTTTAATGGTTCTTACTCTAGAGGACAGGGTTCCGGAAGTTACTCAGTTCGACCAATTCAGTCTTCACTACAAACTGTAGTTGGAGGTCCACCTCAGACCGGTCAACACTTCTCTGAGAGACCTATGCTTGACTCTAGAGAGTGTTATGGATGTGGGGAGACTGGAAATATTAGGAGGAATTGTCCAAGACAGAGTTATAGACCCCCAATAGCTAGAGGTAGAGGTGGTCATGGTAGAGGCCGTTATTCTGGAGGACGTGGTGACCGAGGTAATGGTGGTCACCAATACGGCTGGGGTGATGGGCAAACTGGAGCCACTACAACACAACATGGTAGGGGCAACGGGCAGACAAGCGATAGGGCCCATTGTTACGCTTTCCCTGGGAGATCTGAAGCGAAGGCATCTGATGCTGTTATCACAGGTAATATTTTGGTTTGCGATTGCATAGCTTCTGTATTGTTTGATCCTGGATCCACATATTCTTATGTATCTTCCTCATTTGCTAATGGTCTTAATTTACATTGTGAATTGCTTGACATGCCTATTCGTGTTTCTACTCCGGTGGGTGAGTCTGTGATAGTTGAAAAGGTATATAGGTCTTGTTTGGTGAATTTTGTGGGGAGCAATATGCATGTAGACTTGGTTATCTTAGAAATGGTTTACTTCGATGTAATTTTGGGTATGACTTGGCTTTCTCCAAATATTGCAATCTTAGATTGTAATGCCAAAACTTTGACATTGACCAAGCCCGGAACAGATCCGTTAGTGTGGGAGGGTGACTACACTTCCACTCCGGTGCGTATCATCTCCTTTCTTCGTGCTAAGATAATGGTTAGTAAAGGGTGTTTAGCTTTCTTGGCACATCTCAGGGATGACACTACCCAAGTACCTCCAATTGAGTCGGTTTCGATAGTCCGTGAGTTTCTGGATGTGTTCCCTGCAGATCTTCCTGGTATGCCACCGGATAGCGATATTGACTTTTGCATTGATCTTGAATCGGGTACTCGCCCCATTTCTATACCCCCTTATAGAATGGCTCCCGCGGAGTTAAGGGAGTTAAAGGCCCAACTTCAAGAGTTGTTAAGCAAAGGCTTTATTAGACCAAGTGCATCTCCTTGGGGTGCTCCTGTTTTGTTTATGAAGAAGAAAGATGGAAGCTTTCGAATGTGCATAGACTACAGACAACTGAACAAGGTAACTGTCAAGAACAAGTATCCTCTTCCTCGCATCGATGACTTGTTCGATAAGTTACAAGGTGCTTGTACCTTCTCAAAAATCGACTTGAGATCTGGTTATCATCAATTGAAAATACGGGCAACGGATGTGCCCAAGACTGCCTTTCCGACCAGGTATGGGCATTATGAGTTCTTAATAATGTCTTTTGGGCTTACGAATGCCCCTGCCGCTTTCATGAGCTTGATGAATCGGATTTTTAAGCCATATCTGGATCTTTTTGTCATCGTATTCATTGATGATATATTGGTATACTCAAAGAGCAAGAAAGAACATGAGGAGCACTTGAGAATTGTATTGGAAATGTTGAGGGAGAAAAAGCTTTACGCCAAATTCTCTAAGTGTGAGTTTTGGCTAGATGCAGTGTCCTTCTTGGGGCACGTGGTTTCTAAGGATGGAGTGATGGTGGATCCATCTAAGATTGAAGCAGTGAAGAATTGGGAGAGACCTATTAATGTGTCAGAAGTAAGGAGTTTTGTTGGTTTAGCTAGCTACTATAGCCCATTTGTTATGGGGTTCTCTTCTATTGCTACCCAATTGACAAGCTTGACTAAGCAGAATGTTCCATTTGTATGGTCGGACGAGTGCGAAGAAAGCTTTCAGAAGCTCAAGACCTTGTTGACTACTGCACCAATTCTTACCTTGCCAGTGGAAGGTAAGAATTTCATTGTTTATTGTGATGCATCCTATTCTGGTTTGGGTGCAGTGCTAATGCAAGAGAAGAGTGTAATTGCTTATGCTTCAAGGCAATTAAAGGTGCATGAACGTAACTATCCGACCCATGATTTGGAGTTGGCCACGGTAGTATTTGCATTAAAGCAATGGAGGCACTATTTATATGGGGTTAAGTGTGAAGTCTATACGGACCATCGTAGCCTATTGTATGTCTTTACTCAGAAGGATTTGAACTTGAGACAGAGGAGATGGATGGAACTACTGAAGGAATACGACATCACTATTTTGTATCATCCGGGAAAAGCGAATGTTGTGGCAGATGCTTTAAGTAGAAAGGCGGGAAGCATGGGAAGTCTAGCTCACTTGCAAGTTTCTAGACGCCCATTGGCTAGAGAGGTTCAGACTCTGTCTAATGACCTTATGAGGCTAGAAGTAAATGGGAAGGGAGGATTTTTGGCTTGCGTGGAGGCAAGATCTTCCTTCCTTGACAAGATTAAGGGAAAGCAGTTTAATAATGATAAATTGATCCGGATCCGAGGTAAAGTGTTGCGAGGAGAGGCTAAGGAAGCAACAATCGATGGGGAAGGTGTGTTGAGGATTAAGGGAAGGGTATGTGTACCCCGTGTTGATGATTTGATCAACACTATTCTGACATAGGCTCATAGTTCAAGGTATTCTATACATCCTGGTGCAACCAAGATGTATCGTGACCTAAAGCAACACTTTTGGTGGAGTAGAATGAAGCGTGACATTGTGGATTTTGTTTCCAAATATCCAAATTGTCAACAAGTAAAGTATGAACACCAGACGCCCGGAGGAACACTTCAGAGAATGCCCATTCCGGAATGGAAGTGGGAAAGAATTGCAATGGAATTTGTGGTTGGTCTTCCAAAGACAATGGGTAAGTATGACTCCATTTGGGTGATTGTTGATAGGTTAACTAAGTCTGCTCACTTCATTCCGGTCAAGGTAACTTACAATGCAGAGAAGTTAGTCAAACTTTACATCTCTGAAGTTGTGCGATTGCATGGAGTTCCACTCTCCATCATATCAGATAGAGGTACGCAGTTTACTTCTATGTTTTGGAAAACATTGCATACGGAATTGGGTACTAGGTTAGATCTAAGTACCGCATTTCACCCTAAGACCGATGGTCAGTCTGAGCGAACGATTAAAGTGTTGGAGGATATGCTTCGTGCATATGTGATAGAATTTGGAGGTCATTGGGATAGCTTCTTACCCTTAGCAGAGTTCTCCTACAACAATAGCTATCACTCAAGTATCGATATGGCCCCATTTGAAGCGGTATGGTAGGAGATGTAGGTCTCCCATTGGGTGGTTTGATGCATTTGAGGTTAGACCTTGGGGTACTGACCTTCTGAGGGAATCGTTAGATAAAGTGAAATGCATTCAAGAAAAGCTTCTAGCATCTCAAATTAGGCAAAAAGAATATGCGGATCGAAAGGTTAGAGACTTGGAGTTTATGGAGGGTGAAAAAGTCTTGCTGAAGGTTTCACCCATGAAAGGGGTGATGCGGTTTGGTAAAAGAGGTAAGCTAAGCCCAAGGTACATTGGACCATTTGAAGTACATAAGCTAGTAGGGGAGGTGGCTTATGAATTAGCCTTGCCTCCAGGACTGTCAGGAGTGCATCCGGTATTTCATGTGTCTATGTTGAAGAGATACCATGGGGATGGAAACTACATTATCCGTTGGGATTCAGTTTTGCTTGATGAGAATTTATCTTATGAGGAGGAGCCTGTTACTATTTTAGATAGAGAAGTCCGCAAGTTGAGGTCAAGGGAGATTGCATCTATCAAAGTCCAACGGAAGAATCGGCCGGTTGAAGAATCCACTTGGGAGAAAGAGGCTGATATACGAGAAAGATACCCACACCTGTTTACGGATTCAGGTACTCCTTCTCGCCCTTGTTTTTCTTCTTGTGATCGTTCGAGGACGAACGATGGGTAAATTGGTATCTATTGTAACGACCTATATAGTCGTTTTGAGCAGCAGATTTTATTCTGGAAAAACTGGCTGAGACGACGGACCCCACGACGGACCGTCATGGGCACGACGGACCGTCTAGGGGGTCTAATTTCAAAACACTTAGAAATTCTAAAATTTAGGTACTGAAATCGACTCTCTGAACTTCGTAACGGAATGGCAGGACGGACCGTCATGGGCACGACGGACCGTCACAGACCCTTTAATGGAATTGAGTCTCTGAACTCTGTGACGGAGCAGCAGGACGAACCGTCGCAGGCACAATAGGCCGTCACAGGCTGCGTAATCCCAGACTGGGTCAGATTTCTTTAAATGTTTTAAGGGACGTTTTTGACTATCCCAGCATATAATTATAAAGTTAGTGGTTTAATATTAATAACTCAATTACTTGGGGGTTAAAAGAGGTAACATTGTGTTAATTAGAGGATCACTATTTCCATCTTTTATACTTAATTATATGCTAATTAGGGTAAAAAGAAAGAGGGTTTGAATAAGAAAATTTGAAAGAACAAGAGAGGGAGAAAAGGAACGAAAAGGGAGAGAAGAAGAACAAAGCTTTGGGAAATTGCTTGCTTGATCAAAGTTCTTCGGTGGAGGTAGGTTATGGTTTTATGCTATTCGTAGTAAACTCTTAATAGCGAATGATATGCATTGGTAGTATTGTAAACCCTTCTATATGCTTAAATGTATGCTTGCATGAATGTGATTACATAATTGTGATAAAATAATCATAATGAAGCTATTGAATCCTAAATCTTGAAAAACTCTAATATCTTTGTTAAGGATGATGCCTTGGTATAAGAGAAGGCTTGATGAACTAAACTAATGAGAATGATAATGCCTTGGTATAAGAGAAGGCTTGATTAACGAATATAATGAGATTAGTGGAGCGGGTGTCACGAACCGACACGTAGAATTAGGGGATCGGAGTGTCACGTTCCGACACATAGAATTAAGGGATCGGGTGTCACGAACCGACACGTTGAATTAGGGGATCGGAGTGTCACGTTCCGACACATAGAATTAAGGGATCGGGTGTCACAAACCGACACGTAGAATTAGGGGATCGGAGTATCACGTTCTGACACATAGAATTAAGGGATCGGGTGTCACGAACCGACACATAGAATTAGGGGATCGGAGTGTCACGTTCCGACATATAGTAGTAGGGGATCGGAGTGTCACGTACCGACACAAGAGGAATGAAGATAATGAATCTTGAAAGATGTTAATATACTCAATCTAATGAACCTAATTCCCAAATGAGTATGGTATTGAGGCTTGAGTCCTCATGTGTGAACTTGGCGGTACTTATTAATGATTATAGTACTTGTTGTTGCTACATGTGAGTATTGTAGTTTATTTTATGATATTACTTTATATATATTGTTTTCTATTTTGAGTTGGCCGATGATACCTACTCAGTACTTGTGTTTGTACTGACCCCCTACTTGTATGTTCTTTCTTTGTTATATGTGGAGTGCAGCAAATGTGCCGTCGTCTTCAACTCAACTGCAATTCTAGCCAGTCTTCATTACACCGGATTTTCAGGGTGAGCTAATGCTTCTAGCTTGGACTGGATCTTCTTCTTCAAGTCTTGATGCCTTGAACTTCCGGCATGGACTAGCTTTTATTTGTTTTAGCTTCTTAGACGTTTTTAGTTTAGTAATTTGAGGATAGATGTTCTTGTGATGATGACTTCCAGATTTTGGGAATAATAATAATAGTTTTGAATTGTTTTATTAATGAGTTTAAGTCTTCCGCATTACTTTCTGTTGATATATCTTGAAATGTTAAGGTTTAGATAGGTTGGTTCGCTCACATAGGAGGGTAAATGTGGGTGCCAGTCGCGGCCCCGATTTGGGTCGTGACAGAAAGTGAACTGCATTCAAGAAAAGCTTTTAGCGGCTCAAAGTAGGCAGAAAGAATATGCAGATCGAAAGGTTAGGGATTTGGAGTTTATGGAGGGTGAGAAAGTCTTACTGAAGGTTTCACCCATGAAAGGGGTGATGCGGTTTGGTAAGCGAGGTAAGCTTAGTCCGAGGTATATTAGTCCCTTTGAAGCTCTAAAGCGCGTGGGGGAGGTAGCTTATGAATTAGCCTTGCCCCCAGGACTTTCAGGAGTGCATCCGGTATTTCATGTGTCTATGTTGAAAAGATACCATGGGGATGGAAACTACATCATTCGTTGGGATTCAGTTCTACTTGATGAAAATTTGTCTTATGAGGAGGAGCCTGTTGCTATTTTAGATAGAAAAGTCCGCAAGTTGAGGTCAAGGGAGATTGAATCCATCAAGGTTCAATGGAAGAATCGGCCGGTTGAAGAGTCCACTTGGGAGAAGGAGGCTGATATGCAAGAAAGATACCCACACTTGTTTACAGATTCAGGTACTCCGTTTCGCCCTTGTTTTTCTTATTGTGATCGTTCGAGGACGAACGAATGGTAAATTGGTATCTATTGTAATGACCTGTTTAGTCGTTTTGAGCAGTAAAGTATTTCTGGTAATAACAGTCGGAGTCGACGGATCCCACGACGGACCGTCATGGGCGCGACAGACCGTTGAGGGTGTCTCGTTCTAAAACACATAGAATTCTGAAATTTGGGTACTGAGATCGACTCTCTGAACTTCGCGACGAAGTGGCAGGACGGACCGTCACAGGCATGATGGGCCGTCACAGACTCTTCAAGGAATTGAGTCTCTGAACTTTGTGACGGAAGCAGCAGGACGGACCGTCGCAGGCACGACGGGCCGTCACAGGCTGCGTAACCCTGACTGGGTTGGATTTCTGTTAAATGTTTTAAGGGGCGTTTTGGACTATTCCTGCTTATAATTATAAAGTTAGTAGTTGAATATTAATAATTCGATTTCTTGGGGGTTAAAGGAGATAACCTTGAATTAATTAGTGGGTTACTTTGTCATATTTTATACTTAATTATATGCTAATTAGGGTAAAAGAAAAAGGGTTTGAATAAGAAAAAGAGAAAGAACCAGAGAGGGAGAACGATCGAGAGAAGGGGGAAACGAAGAGGATAGCAAAGATATTGAGGATTTGCTTGCTTGATCACAATTCTTCAGTGGAGGTAGGTTATGGTTTATGCTATTTCATAGTAAACTCTTAATAGCGAATGAATGTATTGGGCAGTATTGTAAACCCTTCTATATGCTTAATTGTGTGCTTGCATGATGTGATTATATAATTGTGATAAAATAAGCATGATTAGTCTATTGTCCTAAATCTTGAAAACCTCTTTGTTAATGATGATGTCTTAGTATAAAAGAAGGCTTGATGAACTAAAAGAATGAGGTTAGAGGATCGGGTGTCACGTTCTGGCACCAGGATAGTATATGGATCGGAGTGTCTCATTTTGGCACCTGGATAGAATATGGATCGGGTGTCACGTTCCGGCACCAGGATAGTATGATGAGGATCGGAGTGTCACGTTCCGGTACCAGGATAGTATATGGATCGGGTGTCACGTTCCGGAACCAGGATAGAATATGGATCAGAGTGTCACGTTCCGGCACAAGGATAGTATATGGATCGGGTGTCACGTTCCGACACCAGGATAGTATGATGAGGATCGGAGTGTCACATTCCGACACCAGGATAGTATGATGAGGATCGGAGTGTCACGTTGCGACACCAGGATTGTAAATAGAATGAATCTTGAAATATGTTAATTTACTCAATTTAATGAACCTATTTCCCAAATGAGTATGGTATTGAGGCTTGAGTCCTCATGGGTGTACTTGGCGTACTTATTAATGATTATAGTACTTGTTGTTGCTACCTGTTGAGTATTGTAGTTGATTTATGATATATACTGTTTTTTATTTTGAGTTGGAAGATGATACCTACTCAGTACTTGTGTTTTGTACTGACCCCTACTTGTATGTTTCTTTCTTTGTTATTCGTGGAGTGCAGCAAACGTACCGTCGTCTTAAACTCAACCATAACTCTAGTCAGTTTTCATTACACCAGATTTCAGGGTGAGCTAATGCTTCTATCTTGGACTGGATCTTCTTCTTAATGTCTTGATGCCTTGAAGTTCCTGCATGGACTAGCTTTTCTTTATTTTAGCTTCCTAGATACTCTTAGATTTGGTAATTTGAGGATACATGTTCTTGTGATGATGACTTCCAGATTTTGGGGAGAGTAATTGATAAAATTTAGAAGTTATTAATTGATTTTGTTAAGGAGTTTTAAGTCTTCCGCATTATATCCTGTTTATATTGTATTGAAATGTTGGGGTTTAGATTGGTTGGTTTGCTCACATAGTAGGATAAGTATGGGTGCCACTCGCGGCTCCGTTTGGGTCGTGACACATAAATTCAAGTATATTCTAGGATTTATTCATAATGTCTTAATATCAACTTAAATTACTATTATTTTTCACCAAGTGTCTTATGTATTGATTTAGTGATCCATTGTGTTGATATATATATATATATATGGCTCGTACTACATAAAACTATTATGATGTGTCCTTCCGTATAAAATATATAGTATTGATGTGTCGTCCTCACCACAAAAAGATACAGTTGGTGTGTCTTCATCTCAACCATTTAATGAAAATGAAAATAAAGGTTTAAATGAGAGAGTTTGTAGGTTTAGGGGTTGAAAGGTAGTTATAGTTCTTAGAATTAGGTAAAACAACAATGCATAGACATTAAATACATAGAAACAAATCCAAATACCTTTAAGAATAAACTGGCGGAAGTGATCTATTATTGGGACCTAAGGTATATAGACCTTTCTCTCTCTCTCTCTCTCTCTCTATATATATATATATATATATATATATATATATATATATATATTATATATATATATATATATATTAAAATCTTGTTATAGTAAATAATATTATTTATTTAGCGATGATTTTAATTATATGGTTTGCACAAAATAATATTACAGATTCTTTTGTGTATGTTCAATGTGGATCATAGTATATATCTCTTATTAACGCGAACATATGAAGATGGTCAATGAAACTTTTTATTGGTTAAATAAATATATTAATTTCAATTTACTAAGCTTCAATCATGTAATTCGCGGTATATCAATAATATTACGATAGACGATATTTGTTTTATATATTTCTTGTCATCTTTACAAATGTGTTTGCACATGTATTTTATATTATAATGTTCAGTAGTCATATGAACATCCAAAAGGGAAATCGACTTTAGAATTGATCTCCTTCGAGATACACAGCCTATTTCTATTCCTCCTTACAAAATGGCCACAATAGAGCTTGAGGAATTGAAGGAGTAGTTGAAAGACCTTCTAGATAAGGGTTTCATCAGACCTAGTATTTCACCATGGGGTGCACCAATGTTGTTCGTAAAGAATAAAGATAGTTCTCTCAGAATGTGAATTGACTATAGACAGTTCAACAAGGTCACAATCAAGAATAAGTATCCTAACCCAGGATTGGTGACTTGGTTGACCAAATTCAGGTTGCTATTGATCTCTCAAAGATATAACTCTGATTGGGTTATCATCAGCTCAGATTTAGAGATAGTGACACTCTGAAAACAACCTTCAAAACACAATATGGTGATTATGAATTTGTAGTTCTGGAATTTGGACTAACCAATGCTCCTGCAACTTTTATGGATTTGATGAACTTAGTGTTCAAACAGTACTTGGACTTGTTCATTATTGTCTTTATAGATGATATCCTCATTTAATCTAGGAATGAGGAAGAACATGCAAGTCATTTCAGAGTAGTTCTGCAGACTCTCAAAGATTGTCAGTTATTCGCTAAGTTTAGCAAATGTGAGTTCTGATTGCAATCGGTTGCTTTTCTTGGTCACATTGTATGAGAGACTTCGAGTGGATTTGCAGAAGATAGAAGCAGTGAAACAATGGCCCAAACCTACCTCTACTATAGATATCAAAAGTTTCTAAGGTCTAGCGGGTTATTATAGAAGGTTCATGAAAATATTTTCACCCATAGCGGGTTATTATAGAAGGTTCGTAAAAATATTTTCATCCATAGCCTCACTATTACTAGGTTAACTCAGAAGATGGTCAAGTTTCAATGGTCAAATGATCGTGTGAAAAGCTTTGAAGTATTGAAAACTAGATTGACTACAACTTCTGTCTTGACTCTACCAGAGGGTTCAAATGGTTATGTGATCTATTGTGATGCATCCAGAGTTGGCCTTGGTTGTGTGTTGATGCAACGAGATAAGGTTATAGAATATTCTTCTAGACAGCTTAAGGTGCATGAGAAAAACTATCCAACTCATGACCTCGAGCCTACAACAGTGGTGTTTGCACTTAAGATCTAGAGACACTACTTTTTTGGTGTTCTTATAGATGTATTCACTGATCATAAGAGCCTTCAGTATGTGTTCACCCAGACGGAGTTGAATCTTATAAAGAGGACATGGCTTGAGTTCCTTAAAGATTATGATATGAGTGTGCATGACTATCTTGGTAAGGTGAATGTTTTAGTAAATGCTCTTAGTAGATTATCTATGGGTGTGTAGCCCATGTTGTGGAAGAAATGAAGGAGCTAGTGAAGGATGCTCATAGTCTTTTTCGCTTCGAAGTTCGCCTTATGAGCATATCAGACAGTGGTGTAATGGTTAAGCATGGGGCAAAATCTTCTTTGGTAGTGGAGGTCAAGGAAAAGCAAGACAATGATCTAATCTTAGTTGAAACTAAAGGTTCAATCCATAATCAAAGAGATGAGGTTTTCTCCCAAGGGGTAGATGGTGTACTTCTCTACTACATGTAGATTGTGTTTTCCTAATGTGGGTGAGTTGAGAAAACATATTATTGCAGAAGTCAATAACTCGAGATATTCTATTCATCCATGTACCGCGATCTGCGTCTATTATTGGAATGACATGAAGAGAGATATAGAAAATTTTGTGAGTAAGTGCACCAATTGCCAACAGGGTTAGCTTGGAGTAACTTGTGGTCCTAGGTCCCGTGTTTGCGTCTCGGGGGTAGCTCGGGGTGTGACACAAAGCACATGTAATCTTTTAAAATGCAAGAAAAAGAATAGTAGAAGATTAAAAAAATTGTGGTTAAAGAAATGAGAGAAAGTATTTTTAATGTCTTATAGAAATAGTCATAACCTTTTCAGAAGTCAAAACCTTTTAAAAAGTCACAACTTATTGAAAAATGAAAACTCACAACTTATTGAATAAGTAACAACTCCTTTGAAACGCACAACTCTTTGGAAAATTCACAACTTAGTGAAAATATATTTTAAGTGTCTTATCGGAATAATCATGACCTTTTGACAAGTCCTGACATTTTGAGAAGTCATAACCTTTTATAAAAGTCACAACTTATTGAAAAATGACATTTCCTATAAGTCACAACTCTTTCAAAAGTCACAACTCATTGAAAAAATTACAACTCTTTGGAAATGCACAACTCTTTAGAAAAGTCACAACTAAGTGAAAAATCACAATCCTTTGAAAAAAGTCAAAACTTATCAGAAAAGTCACAACTCACTGAAAAGTCACAAACTATGTTAAGGATACATTAGTAATTTAAAATTCAAGTTAGGAGTTCATGCTTTTAAGGTGATATATATATATATATATATATATATATATATATATATATATATATATATATATATATATATATATATATATATAAACCAACACAATACAACATCAAATCAATTTGAAAGGGAATTGAATGAAGACCCATGTTTTTGACAAGGAAACAGTAAGCAACATATATAATCAAGGAAATGGTAAAGAACATATAAAAATCAAAAATTTATAAGCCTCTTTGTAATTTCAGAACAACAAGGACACATGCCTGGTGTGTTTCATTCTTTTAATGAGTTCCTAAGCCAACAGAGCTAGCGACATTATGTTTTACAAATTCATATTAAATATTAATTACCTAAAACTTAAAATGAAGAAGCTTTCATAATAAGTTAATTCCATAAATTATTGAGAATTATTATGATATATACGAGTTAAATTTATATTAGATACTGAACATTTGGTAAGATTAAAAAAATGCGGATACGGAAATACACATAAATATTTTAAAAAGAAAATGGAAAGCATAAATATGACAAAGTGAAATAAGAGGTGAAAAATTACTAACTCTTACATCCACAAGTTCATAGATAGCAACAAATCATGTATGAAACTCATCACTCTAACGTATGAGAAATGGTTGGTCTAGAAAAGTTGATGCAACAACATTAAGTTGTAGGTTACTTTTTGTTTGAGTTGATAAATCCCAAGAACAAAATTAAAAATACAAGGATCATAACATTTAATAACATTATCATTAAACGCTGACAAAATTTACATTCATAGAAACATGGGATGGAGACGGGAAATCATTGTCGCAAATATAGAGGAAAGAAAATTAAGAAAGTTAATAATACCCAACACACTATAAATATGGGTACTTTGGAGAAACCCTTGACCTGTGTTTATAGGTAAATTTTCACTAAAGAGGTAGCTTTCTTTAATGGAAATTCACCTGTAAAAAAACGTCAAGAATTTTCTCCAAACTACCACATATTCATAAAGTGTTGAGTATGCTTTACAATCTTAATTGATCTCTTTCGTCTAGCTTTGTGAAAATGTTTCTCCGTCCCCATTTCCTTGGTGTCAAGTATGATAATTCTCGATTGGTGTTTGATCATAATGTTTTGAATATCATGATTCTTATATTTTTAATTTAAATCTTATGACTCATCAACTCAGCCTAACTTTGTTGCGTCGATTTTACAAAATAAACCATCTTGCATACATTGGACTAATGAGTTCAACGTAAAATGTGTTGCTATTGTTGATGAATTTGGTAAGTCTAGTGGTTAGTAATGTTTTACTCTTTTTCATATCATTTTCTATATATGTTTTTTTTTCATTTTTTACTTTCCTTTGTAAAATATGTATGTTTGTATGTGTATCCCCCCTTTTTTTTAGTCTTATCAGATGACCGATATCTATTTTAAATTTAGCACATATTTATGCATATCTAGCATATAATTTCTCAATGTTTTATGCAATTAACTTGTTATAAAAGGTTATTTACTTTCATTTGTAGGTGATTAATATCACTTAATATGACTTGTTCATTATTATAGTTTTTTTCTAATATTTATTTAGATATGCTTCACTTGGGTCTATCGAAAACAATCTCTCAACCTCACCTCCACAGGGTGGAAGTAGGGTTGCATGCACATCCAATTTAGTACAAGTGAAAATTAAAATAATATGAGATTTAAATAATGTCTTATCGCTCAAGTGTTTTCAATATATACTTTCATTCAGCGAGCTTCTTTGCATAACATGGAAACCAATGTAAGCTACAGTTCAATGAAACGTTGTTTGAAGTATTCATTTAGTTACTTTCTAAGAGAAATTGATGAAGTTATGTAATAAGTACTATTAACTGCAATAAATCCGTCCGGACTATATATTTGTAGTAAGTTACCTGAGGGAGAGAATAAAGCCTTCAAATGTAGTAAGTATTTTTCTTGGACCCATTATGGCTAGTTCAAAAGTACAACCTCAGTTGAGAAAATAAAGAGCCATTATATCAATAACTTCTTGTAATAGAAATGCCCAGTTCATTATATCTTTGGACAAAGAGGACTACAGCTGAAAAATTAAACCAAAAGATATTCATTCAATGGTGAAATCACATTTAGTTTCTTGTATTTTTATTGTAAGAAATCACTGGCTCATCATTAAATATATTGTTTTAAGATATTAATTAAATAACAATTAGATAGAATATGTGAAACTTAAGCATCAAACACTTGAAACACATATATTACATAGCTAATGATAGAGAGCATGCACTTGCATATATTGATAACGTAAGTAATTTTTCTATATATGTTATTGTAAGTTGTCTATTGTTTATTTTTCTATATATGTTCTAACCTAATTTAGAACTATTGAAGTATCACTAAGAATTAACTGAAGATGCAAACCAAATAGAGAGGTGGAAAGTTGAAATCAATAAATGATTCACTTATTTATTTATATGAAGTTACGTTTATATATCTCCTTTTTATTAAATCCCAGTAGCATATTCTTGCAAACACTAATTCAAATTTAGAAATAAAATCTAAGAGTCCCTTTACCTTAAAGTTTAATCTCATTAACGAAATCTTTGTAGCTGTGAAACAAACTAAAAGCCCCAAATTCAGGCGATATATCATGTCTGGAAAAAAATGCGAAGCTCAAATAGCAATCAATAGAAAACAACCTAAAAAAATACATAAAAATCAAGCAAAGAAACACAATTTGGGATTTGAAATAAATTCATCACACCCAAAATAAAATGGATTCGATACATACATGGAAGAAACCAAAAGTGATAATCATAGAAGCGGTGTAATCTAACAATAGAGTTCCTACACCTGAATAACAGTCGCCTGCAACTATTATCAAAGTACTCCTTCTAGAAGCAGCCATGTCCTCCATCACCTATGACATAAATTATAGTGTTGCGAAATATTTAGGTTTTAAGCATAAAGGTAAAATGGTTTGATATAGCCTTATAGAGAAAGAAGTGTTAAAAAGGGCAGCTAGTGTTATTTCGGCCCAAGCCTCACAGGCCACGAAATTTGAAGGGCTGGGGTGGATCGGCTCATCATTTTTAAGGGTCTAAAAATGCTCGACTCAACCCAACTTTAAAAAGGTTGAGGTTTGGGCTGGGCTAGCCTTTTTTTTGTTTTTATTTTCAAGTTTATAATTTTATAACATCAAGAAAAATGAGAAGATTTTAAAATAAAATATGGAAAACATTCTTGTTGTTTCAATAGCAGTAGAAAAAATCAGGTATAATTAGCATGTATTTTGCATACCGAATACCCGAGCGAGATAAGAGAGTGACTAGCAAGATGGGAGGGAGACGAACCCACAATATTTATCTATCTATCTTATATACACTTAAATCTACTTGAGTGTATCTAGAACAATGTACGTGTATTTTGAGCCCTTCTATTTACGTGAAACGGCCTTATACTTGTATGAATTTTTATTGTGAACCCTTCTATTAACTCTTTTGTTATCTGAACTCATTGAACCTCAGTATTTTAATATAATTGTATACTGGATGTTGTTTGTGTTGCACAAACACTTATATGTTGGCTAAACAAAAAAATGTTTTGATTCTTGTAGGAATATTTCAATCACGTATAAAATGACTAGCATGATACAAAGAAAACTCATTTTTCATAGTTCATATAGATATGCCTACTTTTGTTTGCAAAGGGCGTAATTTTTTTCATTCTCTCATGAGGTCAGTTCCTCCGTGATTTCCTCCTTCTCCCACGAGCTCAGTTTAAGGGCATTTTGTCTTTTGATATCCATTATATGTTCCTAGGTTTTTCAAGTTATGTTAGTTCATATGTTTTTTCTTTGTCTTTTGTTAATTATTTGATTTTAGGGTCGAGTGTCATTAAATATTGGAGATTTTATTTTGATTTGTGACTAGTGTTAGTGTAATATGCTTGTGTAGTGAGTATTATGACTTCAATAGAATATTTCGTAAATTCGAGTAGATTCTACGATTTATTCACAACTTCTCTATATCAACTTAAATTACTATTATTTTACATCAGTTGTGTTAGGTATTAATTCTGTTAGTGGTCCATTGTTAAATATATATATATACACACACACATATATATATATATATATACACTACTTTATCTACACATGTGTTGCACGTGATTAGCAATTGACAAAATTTTGTTTACAATAAATATTATTATTTATTTAGCGAAGATTTTAATAATATGGTTTGCAACAGTATAATATTAAAGATTCTTTTCTGTATATTCAATGTGGATCATAGTATATATCACTTATTCACGCAGACATATGAAGATGGTCAATGAAATTTTTAATTAGTTAAATATATATATTAATTTCAATTTACTAAGGTTCAATCAATTAATTCGTCATATCTCAATAATATTAGCTTATAGAAGATATTTGTTGTATATTTTTCTTGTCATCTATCCAAATGTGTTTTCACATGTATTTCACGTTATAATGTTCAGTATCCATATGAACATGTGAAAAGAACAACTATATATTTTTTTTAGAACTATTTTTAGTATTGTTCTCGAAACGTGCATCGCACGTTTGTTCCCTAATTGATATTAGAAAACTTTAATTGATATATATAAGTTCAAATCTAAGTCCTTTCATATGTAAGTTTAACATAAGAATATAACTCTGCACAAAATATAACATAAAAATATTGTGTTAGATGTTGGAGGTTTGATATATTAAATACTTCATGAAAAATAAATATTTTATTTTATCAGAGCAATTAATATATTTTAATAACTAAAAACAAGTTTTAATAATCAAAAAAGAAATTTTCTATAAAAAAGATACGTATAAATAAAAATATTACAAAATATTTGGGCGGTATACCATCAAATTTATTGAAAAAATTGCAATTTCAAACGAATAAAAAAGAAGTAAATAAAGACATGACATCTATAATAAAAGACATCACATTAAAATATATAGAGAAAAATATTTTCATACTAATTGAATTACATTTTGTTAAAAGTAGACTTACTCTAGACAAAACATGACTTACTCTAGACGAAACATATCATATGTATAAAAAGCTATAATCATATAATAACAATAAATAAGACAAACAGAAAATAAGGTATGAATATGTTAAGAATAAAGATAAACTATATATATATATATATATATATATATATATATATATATATATATATATATATATATATATATATATATATATATATATATATATAATGAATTCTAAAATAATATTATTCAATGTATCACTTAGTCATTTTTTTACTATACATTATTTTTTAATTTATTTTTACTTTGGCAAATATTTTGTACCTCTCTATAACAGTTAAGTACATGAATTTTTTAAACATTTGAGAATACATATAAAA
Source organism: Solanum peruvianum (assembly GCA_027705065.1). Classification (NCBI taxonomy): domain Eukaryota; kingdom Viridiplantae; phylum Streptophyta; class Magnoliopsida; order Solanales; family Solanaceae; genus Solanum; species Solanum peruvianum. Next base: position 51,224,325 of record JAKWJD010001765.1, read on the forward strand.
ATGAAAAAGTACATATATGTTGGTTTAAAAAGATAAATGATTATCAAACAATGAAAAAGACATAATTATTATTCTATGAGATTTAACATCTTTACCCTTAAAATAATCAATGATAAATACAAACTGTGATTCGCTTTACTATATATATCCTAAAAATAGAAGAAAGGTTGAATATAAAATACGGTTATCAACTACGACGTTATATTTAAGAACTCAAAACAATGGAGATATGAAAATAAATATTTACTTAAAACATCATTTTGGAGTACATTCATCTTGTAACTATAATAATTTACATATTTCTTAACAAAAAGAAGATGAATATGCATGAAATTTTAAAGAATACAAATAAATAAAATAGTAAGAATTCTTATATTTACAAACTGGTAATTAAAATTTTACAAGGGATATAGACTAACCTACTGTAATGTGCAAGATGATTACAAACTTGAATAACACAAGGAATATAAATAATGTCGTGTGAGTATGTTTGATAGACTCTTCACTTACCCCCACTTATCGTAAAAATTAAAATTGAAAGGTTATTAGACTTTTCATTATCTACATTTAATTAGTACATGAATATATGATGCATTAAGATTGTATTTGACACATGAATTTAAATATAACTTTTACTTAATTATTAATTAATTAAATACATATTAATATTAATTTATTTTAGAGGTAAAATAAGGGTAAAATGATAATTCAACTTTGAGTTTAGGAGCTTCCCACTTATAATAATATATGATATATGATATTGTTTTGTATGTTAAAAGTTATAACATAATAAATGGTGTTCTTGTTGTTGACTATCATAAGGACTTCCCAATTGACTGTGTAAATAAATTAGATCTAATTATCGATATATATATATATATATATATATATATATATATATATATATATATATATTATCAAATGTTTATCTTACACCGAACAATGATATAGTTCATATACTTGTAAGTAATTTACAATATATTCAATAAAGCATGATTCATGGAGGAAAAACAACAACATTGTGTTATCACATATATAGGGGGGTATAATAAAATGAAAAATTGTTGGTCAAAAGTTAATTAGGGAAAATGCATAAGTACCCCCTGAATCTTTGTCCGAAATTCCTAACATACACTTATACAATACTAAGGTTCTATTACCCCCCTGAACTTATTTTATATATAATTTTCAACCACTTTTCAGCCTACGTGACACTAGCTTGAAAAAAAATGGCAACACAGGTTGGGCCCACAAGATAGTGTATAGGTTGAGAGGGTACTTTTGATATTTCGAGAGTTATCACCACCATGCACTTAACAAGTTAAAACTTGGCTAAGTCTTGATCGACGGTCCGTAGGTCAGACGGTCCTTAGTCCGTGACTTTCGATCGAGACCCCCATTCACCCACTCCTTACAAGAGCTACGGATGACCAACACAGTCCGTAGGTTGACCTACGGTCCGTAGGTGGAATATTTGCTGGCAGTTAAGGGGAAATGCAGTTGGGTCAACTTAAAATGAGAATAACTGTTATCACACAATGAATTAGGTGCCCTATGACCTACCCCCAGATAGATAATTGAATTATGTTTCCAAAGACACCGACCTTGCTAAAATCAGACCTTTGAATAAAATGTTATGCCTTTTTTAGTAAAGGCTTGTCGAACAGGTCCTAACGACGGACCCAACAACGGGGCGTCGGGCAAATGACGGACCATCAGTCCTGCCCTTCGTTTGGCCCCACAACAACTTTCCCAGAAGTCTTTTTGACCTTTCCCACTCTGTTTAAACCCTAAATTACCTCGTTTTGACCCTAAATCATCATATTTTAGTAAGTTTAAGCCTGGAAACATGATTAAAACATATCCAAGTCAAATCATAAAATCAAAACCTAAAAAAATTAAAAGAAAGAGAGGAGAAAATGCTCAAGAACCCTAGTTCAAGAACAACACAAGTTCAAGCAGTTCGAGACCCGAAAATTGAGTATTTCACCATGGATTTCATCACCAGGCATGTGAGATTTCACTAGTGTGTTCCTTTCACCCATTGGGTCCCTAGTTTTATCATGATTAAACCTACGGTTTCTAGAACTTTGGTAGAACTTCATGAATTTATTAAATATACATTCCAAATCATATTATCATGTTATTACTCATATTATCGCATGAATTTCATAACCTTAGCTTTGTATTTGTTTAGTTCTTGAATTACACATGCTATGTCAGATATTTCAGACACTTCATATATATATGCCTCCGTTATAAATGCATAATTACTAGATTAATTATTGCATTCTCAGTTTGTATGTTCAGTTTTGAGCTACCCAGTATTTACAGAAACTCAGACATAATTAGTTAATTTAAAAAACTCATTGGGAGTAGAATAATACCGAGATAGACTAGGGTTTAGCATTTCCAATTGTCCCAGAACTACTAGCCAAGTAGGTTGTAAGTCCCATCTGCGGGCAATCTGTTTAGTGATCACGCCAGCATGCCTTTATACCTTTGTCAGGGTATATTGGGTCCTCCCGATGGGGCGTATACATCGGATTCCACATTTAGCTCATGTAGTTTTATCATCAGTTATTAGTAGGTCCCACAGATCAGGCAGACTCTTAGCATTGTTCATTTATGATTATATTCAGTATTCAGTTTCAGCATGTTATAAATTTGTCATTGCATTCAGTTAGCTCAGAATTCAGTTTATCATGTCACATTATTATACTTGCTTTTATGCTTTTTCAGTGAAGTTTTATTTCAGCTTTACTCTATCCTACATGCTCAGTACCTTTCAAGTACTGACTCATACGTGCACTACATCTTCTCGTGATGTAGGTTCAGGTTCTCAGCATCAAGATCAAACATAGATCAATTTCCGATCTCAAGTTCAGCAGATTCAGTGGTGACTCCTCATTTTCCGAGGACAACAGTCATGAGTGTCATTTTAGTCTTTAGTCATTTAGTTTTAGTTTTTTCTAGATTTAGCTGGGGGCTTTTCCCAGTATTTCTAGTCCAGTTTAGAGGCTATTTTCAGATATAGTTACATTCAACTTAGTATTAAGTTAATAATTTCTTTGTATTAAACATATTGTGTTCAATATCTCAGTTATAGAATATAGGTATTCCCCATCTTTTCATATTTAATTATGATTTAGCTTCCACAATAGTTTATATTCTTTAGTATGCTCATGATCATGCCAGCAGGGTTAGATTGGGATCACTTTTGGTCCCAGGTTCCGTGTCCGCATCTCGGGGGTAGCTCGAGGCATTACACAAATTTTAATATCCCATATCTAAAAAAAACCAGAAATCTGTAGGTGCAAGCGACGGTTACCATCCATAGGCTGTAGTTTGACCTACGACCCATACTGTGCATAAATAGTTTGAGTCTTAAGCCCCCCCCCCCCCCCCAAAAAAAAAAAAAAAAAAAAAAACTCAGCCCAGAAAAATTTTACTAACCGTCGAATGACGTACGGACCTACGTTCTATAGTCTGTGTCCTTTCGATCAAGACCCCAATCACCCACTCTCTGACAAGAACCACGATTGACTAGTACAGTCCGTATATGGACCTACGGACCGTAGATTAAAATTAGTAGACAGTTAAGGGGAAAATGTTGTTTGGTCAACTTTAAATGGCCATAACTCTTAGATCAAAATGAATTAAATGTCTTACGACCTACCAAATGATAAATAACTGAATTATCTTTCCATAGCCACTAACCTTGATAAATTCGTGACCTAAGTAAAAAGTTATGACCTTTTTAGTAAAGGTCTTACGAACAGACCCAACCTACTGACCCAACGACGGACCATCGATTAAACGATGGCCCGTCAGTCCTGGTCTTTTGGTATTTTTCTACTTCATTTAACCCCTAAGATACGTCATTTTTACCCATCAGATTTTATTTAGTTTAATCCTGAAAACATAACAACAACTTACCTAAGTCAAAATGAGAAATGAAAACTTAGAAAATTAGAAGCAAGAAAGGAGAAAAATGTCAAGAACCCTAGTTCAAGAACGCAACAAGGTTCCAGTAGCTCTAACCCCGAAGTCTAAATATTTCTCTGTGGATTTCATCACCAGGTATGTGAGATTTCACTAGTGGGTTCCTTTCACCTATGAAATCCCTAGTTTTCAGTCAGTTCTTGTTTCTCTTATCAAGGTTAAACCTAGGGTTCGTAGAATTACACCAAATCGTCAATAATGAGTTAGGTATATTTTCCAAATCAGATTGTGAGGTTATTATTCAGTTTATCACATGAATTTCAGTACCCTAACTATGTATTTCTTTAGTTCTTAAATTACACATGCTAGGTTATATATTTCAGTTACTTCAGATATATATGTCTCAATTTTTAATGCATAACTATTAGATTAATAATTGCACTCTCAGTGTGCATGTTCACTCTTGACTTGAGCTATCTAGTATATAGAAATTCAATCATAATGTCTTAATCATTTAATTCATTGGAAGTAGCATAATACCGAGTTGTACTAGGGTTCCGAGTACCCAAATTGTCCAAGAACTACTAGCCGAGTAGGTTGTAAGTCTCTTCTGTGGGCATCAGATCACGTCAGGATGCCTTTAGTATGCTCATGATCACGCCAGCATGCCTTTATACCTTTGGCAGGGTATATTCATGAGTTTCTTTGTAGTGTTTAGTCTTTAGTTCCAGTTTTTGGTAGACTTTTTTTGGGGCTTGTGCCAGCATTTCTAGTCAGTTTAGAGGCTATTTTAAGACATAGTTAGTTTCAGCTTAGCATTTAGTTAATATTTCTCTCTATTAAACTCGTCATTATTTCAAAAATTTCAGCTATATTATATTGATATACCCCATCTTTTTATTTAAAGTATGATTTATCTTGCGCAATAGTTTATATACTTTAGTATGCTTATGATCATGTCAATAGGGTTAGGTTTGGATCACTTTTGGTCCTATGTCTCGCGTCTGTGTCTCTAGGGTAGCTCGAGGCATGAAAAACTTGGTATCAGAACACTAGGTTTAAGTGACCTAGGTGGTAGAAAAGCCACACTAAGTAGAGTCATTTTCATGGATGTGAAGTGCACCACATCTAATGAGAGGGAGGCTATGAAGTGTTTTAGGAAAACTTCACTTTGTTTTTACTCTTATCGTGCATAAGGTTTGATCTAATTCCACTCTAGATTTACGTTCTACATTTTTTTATCATGCCTCCTCGTAGAGACAATTCCATGAATGCGAACACTTGGAATGCAAATTCAAGAAATGCAAAACAAATAATACAATCCAAGATCAAGAAGTCCCCAACGGTGAATTCAAGAGTTTCATTCAGATGTTTGCTCAAAGTTTCGCCGAACAGAACAATAAGCGGGTCAAGATCATAAGAATTGAATTGGTGGATCGATAACAGCAAGGGTCGTGACTTTGTTAGGATGAATCCACTTGAGTTCTTAGGAGCGCAAACTAATGAAGAAACCCAGAATTTCTTGGATGATCAAGAAGATCTTTGAGGTTATGCAGGTTATTGTGGATGATCGGGTTGAGTTGGCATTACATTCGCTGAATGATGTTGCTCATATATGGTACACTCAATGGAAGCATAATAAGGGCACATATGCAACTCCTATTACCTCGGAATGCTCTAGTGAGATCTTTCTAGATAGGTTTTTCCCAATCGAGTTGAGCTAAGCAAAACCAAGGAATTCATGAACTTAAGGCAGGGTAACATGACAGTCCAAGAGTATGGAATCAAGTTTAACTAACACTACAGGTATGCTCTCACATAGTTGCTGACTCCATGGATCAGATGAATAAGTTCTTGTGTGGAGTGTCAAATTTGGTGAAAATAGATTTAAAAAATGCTATGTTACAAGGAGATTTCAAAATCTATAGGCTTATGACTCATACTCAGCAGGTTGAAGGAAATTCATCTCAGCATATCTTATAGAGTTAGAAATAGTAGACTTCGGTCATTATAGGCATAGATCGGTTACGTTCCTGTTATGCTTCAGTCCATTGTAGAACTAGGATTTTTCTTTTTCAGGTTGCAAATGAAAGAATCTAAGAATGTAAAGGTAGTAGCTTAGCGTCTATGGATCGATTCATTTCTTATCTTAATGCCAAAAAGATGATCTCTAAGGGTTATCTCTATCATCTAGTTCGGCATAAGGATTTTACCTCTAAAACCCCAACCCTTGAGTAAGTTCCAGTAGTAAATGTGTTTCTAGAAATGTTTCCAGAAGATCTTCCCGGAGTTCCTCCTAAAAGGGAAATCGACTTTGGAATCGATCTCCTTCCAGATACCCAGCCTATTTCTATTCCTCCTTACAAAATGGCCACAACAGATCTTAAGGAATTGAAGGAGTAGTTTAAATACCTTCTAGATAAGGGTTTCATTAGATCTAGTATTTCACCATGGGGTGCACAAGTGTTGTTCATAAAGAAGAAAAAAAGTTCTCTCAGAATGTGCATTGACTATAGACAGTTGAACAAGGTCACAATAAAGAATAATTATCCTAACCCCAGGATTGATGACATGTTTGACCAACTTCAGGGTGCTATCAATTTCACAAAGATATACCTCAGATCGGGTTATCATCGGCTCAGAGTTAGAGATAGTGACATTCCGAAAACAACCTTCAGAACAAGATATGGCGATTATAAATTTGTAGTTATGTCATTTGGACTAACCAATGCTCCTGCAAATTTTATGGATTTGATGAACATAGTGCTCAAATAGTATTTGGACTTGTTCGTTATTGTCTTTATTTGATGATATCCTCATTTACTTTAGGAATGAGGAAGAATATGTAAGTCATTTGAGAGTTGTTCTACATACTCTCAAAGATCGTCAGTTATTCGCTAAGTTTAGCAAATATGTGTTCCGATTGCAATCAGTTGCTTTTCTTGGTCACATTGTATGAGAGAATTCGAGTGGATTTGTAGAAGATATAAGCAGTTAAACAATGGCCCAGACCTACCTCTACTATAGATATCAAAAGTTTCTTAGGTCTAGCGAAATATTATAGAAGGTTCGTGAAAATATTTTCATCCATAGTGGGTTATTATAGAAGGTTCGTGAAAATATTTTCATCCATAGCCTCACTATGACTAGGTTGACTCAGAAGATGGTCATGTTTCAATGGTAAGATGATTGTGTGAAAAGCTTTGCACAATTGAAAACTAGATTACTTACATCTCATGTCTTGACTCTACTAGAGGATTAGATTGTTATGTGATCTATTGGCATGCGTCAAGAGTTGTCCCTTGTTGTGTGTTGATGCAACGAGATAAGGTTATAGATTATGCTTCTAGAAAGCTTAAGGTGCATGAGAAAAACTATCTAACTCATGAACCTCGAGGTTGCAGCAGTGGTGTTTGCACTTAAGATCTACAGATACTACATGTGTGTTGTTCATATAGATGTATTTAATGACCATAAGAGCCTTCAGTATGTGTTCTGTCTGAAGGAGTTGCATCTACTCTAGAGGAGATGGCTTGATTTCCTTAAGGATTATGATATGAGTGTGCATGACCATCTTGGTAAAGTGAATGTATTAGCAAATGCTCTTAGTAGATTATCTACGGTTAGTGTAGCCCATGTTGAGGAAGAAAGGAAGGAGCTATTGAAGGATGCTCATAATCTTGCTCGCTTGGAAGTTCTCCTTATGAGCATATCAGACAATGGTTTAACAGTTCAGAATGGGGCAAAATCTTCTTTGGTAGTGGAGGTTAAGGAAAAGAAAGACAGTGATCCAATCTTGCGTTAAATTAAGGGTGCAATCCATAATCATAGAGAGGAGGTTTTCTCCGAAGGGGTAGATGGTGTACTTCTCTACTACACATAGATTGTGTTTTCCAAATTTGGGTGAGTTGAGAAAGCATATTATTGCAGAAGTCCATAACTCTAGATATTCTATTCATCCATGTACCGCAATCTGCGGAAAGTCCTTTGGAGGAATGACATGAAGAGAGATATAGCATATTATGTGAGTAAGTGCCCCAAATGCCAGCAGGGTTAGCTTGGAATAACTTGTGGTCCTAGGTTTTGTGTTTGCAACTAGGGGGTAGCTCGGGGCGTGACACAAAGCACATGTAATCTATTAAAATAAAAGAAAAGAATAGTAGAAGAATAAAAAAATTGTGTTTAAAAGAACTGAGAGAAAGTATTTTTAATGTCTTATAGAAATAGTCATAACCTTTTGAGAAGTAAAAACCTTTTGAAAAATTCACAACTTATTTAAAGATTAAAACTCACAACTTATTGAATAAGTTACAACTCCATGGGAAGGAACAACTCTTTGGAAAAGTCACAACTTAGTGAAATTATATTTTTTGTGTCTTATCAGAATAATCATGACCTTTTGAGAAGTTCTGACATTTTGAGAAGTCATAACCTTTTATAAAAGTCACAACTTATTGAAAAATGACATTTCCTAGAAGTCACAACTCTTTTAAAAGTCACAGCTCATTGAAAAAATCACAACTCTTTGGAAATGCACAACTCTTTGGAAAAGTCACAACTCAGTGAAAAATCACAATCTTTTGAAAAAAGTCACAACTTATCAGAAAAGTCACAACTCAGTGAAAAAGACACAAGTTAGTTAAGGATATTTTCTAAATTTAAAATTCAAGTTAGGAGTTCATGCTTTTAAGGTGATATATAGATAGATCAATTGTGTATAAGAATCATGAAACCTTGTTACATTTAAAAAAAAGCGCTTTTTGCTATTCTTATTTTTCATATCACTTAACAAGCATGGAAAGTAAATAATTGCAATAATAGTGACACTTTAAATTTAACATGGAGGGTGTTTCATTTATGATCTTGAGATAATCTATGTCAAAGGAACCATTAATCTTAAAAAGATTAATATAGATGTATATGAGTTGCATATCATATTGCTTAATAAATTAGCACTAGAAATGGATGATGAGAATCTGGAAACATTTGATGTTGAATCAACAAGAATGATGGCTATTACATGTTAAATATTGATTTGATGTTTTAAAATTTCATAATAATATTTGAATGATTCAGATTTTGTTGATGTATCAAATTAATTTACCTTTAGTTGTGGAGGAGCTACCGGTATTCATTAACACTAATGATGATATATCCTCCCCATAAAAAATTGTGTTGATGTGTCCTCCTCCCACAAAAAGATAGAGCTTGTGTGTCTTCATCTCAACCATTTAATGAAAATCAAAATAAGGGCTTAAATGAAAAAAAAATTAAGGACTAGTCTCCTAGAGTAAATGTAGAGTTTCATTTTTATTAGGATTTACTCTATGATGTTGATGAAATATTTATAGTTTGAGTGATTTTGATGAATTGCTTCAAGCTAGACAATCTAACATCCAAGAACAAGATAAATAGAAAGTTGATAGGGTAAATCTATACGAGCAACCATCTGGCCATGTAGGTATAGATACTGGTTTTGAAGACATTCATAAGTGCAAGAGGGAAGATGGAGACGTTGAGCTTGGAACCCTAGGTTTCTTCCTAGTACTTAAGAGATATTAATTAATGTAAAAAAGTTTCCTTTTGTGTTCAATTATCTATGTGGCAAAAAAGACAAGGTGTGTGATCTTCTTCTCTTCACATGTCTTTAACCTCACTTCTCTCATGTTATTCACCACGAAAGTGTTTCTGAATACTGTAAATTAACGACATTTGGTGCAATAACATATTTCTAGTGTAAGACAACAAAATTAAAATATATTCTTTACTTTTATAAGCTTGAAACTCTAGCTTTCTTGCTAGAACTTTGAACAAGCTCTTGTTATACCTTAGTAAATGAAGCCTAGTGAAACAAGAGATAATTGGAGACTTTAAACTTGGAACTCTAGATTTCTTCCTAGAACTTGAGAGAGAATTAGAGGGGATGAACATGGATGTGAATTGGGAATTTAAGAGAATGAGAGAGTTAGGTATATTTAGGGATTAAGAGGTAGCTATAGGTCTTAGAATTAGGTCAAATGATGTGGCATAGACATTAAATACATAGAAAAAGACCCAAATATACCTTTAAGAATTAACTAGCAGACGTGATCTACAATTGGGACCTAAGGTGTGTAGACCATTCTATGGCTCGTACTGGTCAACCGTAGAACAAACTTCAGAAATTCATCCACTTCCCACAGAACCATTCTATGATTTATCCAATTTCCTATGCCTCTAAAGACAACTTATAGATCCCAATTTCTAGAACGAAATTTACTAAGGCTAGAATCACTCTATGCAACCCAGATATGACCTGTATGACTTATTACATACCACCTTATCTATCTGTAGGCCCAACATCAGTCTCACCATTTCTAAAACTCAACTCAAGTAATTTGTTCCTATGACCCATAGGATTTCTTATAGTTTGTTGCTAAGAGTCACAGTTCCTGAAACAAGGACAAATATCTGAACTCTTCCTTTTCAATCCAACTTATGAATTTCTGAAATGTTACACTAATGAGAATGCTTCATCTCATATCACTAGTTATTCTTCTAATTGTGAATCAGTTTGTCCTTTCTTTGATAAATTGTGAAAATGTTTTGGTTGAAAGTATAAGTCAAATTTCACCATCACCTAAGGTTTAATACTCCCAAATAGCTAATAAAGAAGCTAGATGTGTTGTTGATTCCTCTTATACTATTGATTCTATTTTATTTGCTTCTAATTTTTACCATCATCTCGCATTTATGACAGTAAAATTTTGTGGCATGCTAAATTATAACATCTGCCTTTTGTAAAATGAAGAATTTCTCTACCATATCTATGAGATTTTCTACTGACAACCTTTTGTATCACATATCTTATGGAAGACATACTTGTATACCTTTCTAGTAAAGTACTAATAATACAAACAAATTTTTTTAACTACTACAAATTGACCTATGGAGATCATAGAACAAATCCACATATGATAATTGCGATTATCTCTTGATGATGGTAGATTACTATAGTAGATCGACTTGGACACAGTACATGATATGACAAAGTAATGCAAGAAAATTTATGGAAGCCTTCATATCTTAAATAGAAGACCAATTTCAAACCAAAGATCATGCCCTTATAAAGTTTAACAAAATGTTGTGATAGAAAGGAAACACAAATATCTCTTGAAAACAACAAATGCATGTAGTTATTTTTCAATCAAAATTGCCTACGAGATATTGGATGCCTTTGTTTTCCTACAATTTGAAGGCCCACAAAGATAAATTTGAATCAAGGGCAACACCACACATTTTGTTGGATACCCTTTCAATAAAAAAGACTACAAGGTACCACATTAAGCTACTAAGAGTGCTCCTATATTTAGATATGTTCTCTTTTCACGAAACTATTTTTCCTTATGATATTTCTCCTGAATGTTCTAGTATCAATTATGTCTTGAAATTACTTCTCTATCATTTTTATAAATTGTTTTATATGTGTGATACAACAAGAACTTTTGTTAATGGTTAATTGTTGAAAAGAAACACATTTTATGAAGTTACTACTAACCAAGTAACCAATAATATGATGTGCATACATTGGATTCAGACCTCTAAGGACAATAAGACAATTTATACCACCAACTATTTGAAAGAATACAACTACACTTTTCTAACTTGCTTTCCCCTACACCTACATCTAACACCCCTGGTCGACAACCTTCATTCACTTCATTCATATTCAATCATGACTATGTTTCACACCTGGGAGCACCCTACAGACGTAATTGGTGTCTGCGTCCTCAATGAGGACTTACACTATCACATAGCATACATCATGACATATCATTAGTAGAAAAAATGTGTAAATTAAAACTTTTACATAGTGAAGTGTACTTAGACTTCTCACATATCATATATGGACTTTACATAGACTCCTCCTTTATGAAGTTTATATAGATCTATCATTAAGCATGGTCAATTCATTTAAGTAGTTTAATACTTATTCTCGCATATATCCATTTAAACTAGAGTTACAAAGGTTTAGGCATAGCCCTTATAAGTACAATATGTCACATACACTTAAAACAATAGGCTCAAGAATATATAAAAGAATAAGTGTCTTTAGACATAAGCAATACTACTAGGATAGAACAATTGGAACCATCCTTCAACTTTGAGGACTCACCAACAACTTGGGGAAAAGTTCAAGTCTTCTTACAAATGGCCACACCTTAACAGCCTAAACCTACATATTTGTAGAAACATAAGAAATATGGGTTAGTACAACCACTTGTACTAAGTATGGAAACATATGCACATAAAACCTTTGAAGAAGTGCATAAAAGAGACTATTTCTTTGGAAACATGTTAAGTCATTTGGATAGCCTTTGTGTAAACATATATGAGAGCATATACAAGCAAATGATCAAAACCAAATAAGATATACTCATATTCATACATAGCAACAGCACCAACATAAAGTCATATTAGCATTTCATGTTCAAGAGTTCATATTATCAAAGCATATAAAACTCTTACCAACGATCCCATCCCAGACCTACAAGTGCAATACTCATGTGAAGCCCCATAACCCCACATAATCAACTAAACTAGAAAAGAGATCATAAGTAATGTCTTACCCAATATGACATAACATCATGAGTAGTCACCAACATACATATCAACTTAGACCAATATCAAGTTCATCAAATGAAACCAACATCATATAAGAGCAACATCATATAGGATCAACATGATACATTTCATTATAACACAAGTGCATAAGAACAACCTCCTATGACTCCCATCAAGGTCAACTTGTGTAACACATAGGTGAAAGTGTGATACCCTCACCCATACTTAGTAGTACCCAATAATTCACCCTAGTTAATTCCATATTTATTACTTCTATTCATTCATTATACTTTCGGGAACAATCGCATTAACTGACAATAGATTATGTGTGCTAAACATTGAATCCGGTTTCATGAAACCCTAAACCGAAAGAAGGTGATCTACTTCCCAAGGTAGATGCAAAATATGAACATAACATTCTAAATGGATCCATAAGTTTGCATTCCTATGGGGGAAACATAGTTAAGGAACTAGGAGATATAGTGGAAACTCATGTATGAACATTGCATGGTAGTATCCATCTCATGAGAACATTAGTGAACCTACATTACCTCTTTGAAAGGGACACCTCTCATATCTAGTTCGCATGGTGCTAAACTAAATTTCCTTTGAAATGCCTTTATGTCATTCTTAATCATCAAATATTAATGTAGGCCATAGGAGACTAACCCCTTGTATTAGCTCATTAGGTATAGGATGAGAACTTCCTTTCATCACAATCCATCATTCATGAGATAAACACATCACAGTCATATCATATAAGGCACACAAGAGAATTACCTTCAACCTTGTACCATAATACCCTTACCATGATCTCAAAATTCAATATATTCATAACATGTCATCATAATCATCATATAATCATCTGCTTAATCTATGCACATCATCATACTTTAATTAAATATCATCATCAACAATAAACTAACATTATTAAAGTAGGGAACTCATAATCATAAAGGTCTTACCAAATAGCTTCCAAAACATTCTTCAAGATCTTACCGTCAATTCATCAAAAAAATTCAAGGATACACTCATCAGCATCATCATCATCATCATTATACTTCAATGATGAATCTTTTATAGAAACTAGGTCAAAGACTAAGAACTATAAAAACTTCACCATTAATTAACCATATATTATCAATATAAACCAACACAATAAAACATCAAATCAATTTGAAAAGGAATTCAGAAAATTGAATGAAAACCCATTTTTTTGACAAGGAAATAGTAATAAACTTATCTAATCAAGGAAATGGCAAAGAACATATCAACATCAAAAAAATTTAAGTCTCTTTGTAATTTAAGAACAACAAGGACATATGTCTGGTACGATTCATTCTTTTGAGGAATTTCTAAGCCTATGGAGCGAGCGACAGTATGTTTTGCAAATTCATTGTTAAATATTAATTACCTAAATTAAAAATGAAGAAGCTTTCATAACAAGTCAATTACATAAATTATTGAGAAATTTTACGATAAATACGAGTTAAATCCATAATAGATACCGAACATTTGGTAAATTAAAAAAAGGAGTATATGGAATACACTAATATTTTACAAAGTAAATGGAAAGCTTAAATTTGAAAAAGTGAAATAAAAGGTGAAAAATTACTAACTTTTACGTCCGTCAAGTTCATTAATTGCAACAAATCATGTATGCAACTCATTACTCTAACGTATCAGAAACGGTTGGTCTGGCAAAGTTGATGCAACAACATTAAGTTGTTGGTAACTTTTTGTCTGAGTTGATAAATCACAAGATCAAAATTAAAAATACAAAGATCATATCATTTAATATCATTATCATTAAACTATGACGGAATTACATTCTTGGCAACATAGGATAGAGACATGGCAACATTGTCGCAAAGATAGAGGAAAGACAATTAAGAAAGTAAATAATACCATACACACTCTAAATATGGGGTACTTTGGAGTAACCCTTGACCTTTGTTTATGGGTAAATTTCCACTAATGATGGAGCTTTCTTTAATGGAAATTGACCAATAAAAATAGGTCAAGAATTTTCTCCAAACGACCACATATTCATAAAGTGTTGAGTACTCTTTACATTCTTAATTCATCTCTCTCGTCTAGCTCTGTGAAAATGTTTCTCCGTCCCATTTCCTTGGTGTCATGTATTACAATTCTCGATTGGAGTTTGATCATAATGATTTTGAGTATTATGATTATTATATTTTTAATTTAAATCTTTCGAATCATCAACTCAGACTAACGTTGTTTCGTCGAATTTACAAAACAAACTATGTGATATACATTGGACTAATGAGTTACATGCAAGATCTATTGCTATTGTTGATAAATTTGGTGGATTTAGGGGTTAGTAATGTTTTACACTTTTTCATATCATTTTTCAGATATGTTTCTTTTTCGTTTTTTACTTTTCTTTGTAAATATGTATGTGTGTGTGTATCCCTTTATTATTTGTCTTATCGGATGTTCTATATCAATTTTACATTTAACACACATTTATACATATCTATCATGCAATTTCTCAATGTTTTATGTAATTAACATGTTATAAAATTTTATTTACTTTCAGCTTTAGGTGATAAATATCACTTAATATGACTTGTTTATTATTGTAGTTTTTTTCTAATATTTATTTTGATATGCTTCACTTTGGTATATCTAAAACAATCTCTCAACCTCACCTCCATAGGGTAGAAGTAGGGTTGCATGCATATCCAATTTAATTCAAGTAAAAATGAAAATAATATGAGATTTAATTAGTGTCTTATCTCTCTAGTGTTTTCAACATATACTTTCAATCAGCTAGATTCTTTGCATAACATGGAAAGAGAACAAATGACCGCTATAGTTGAATAAAACGTTGTTTGAAGTATTCATTTAGTTTCATTGTAAGAGAAATTAATGAACTTATGTAAGTACTATTAATTGCAAAAACATCCTTCCAGACTATAATGATAGATAGCATGTACTTGCATATATTGATAATGTAAGTAATTTTTCTAATATATATTATGTAAGTTATCTATTGTTTATTTTTCTATACCCAAATTAAAGCTATTGAATTATCATTACGAATTAACTGAAGATGCAACCAAATAGAGAGGTGGAAAGTTGAAATCAAGAAAGGATTCACTTTCTTATTTAATTGAAGGTAGGTTTATATATCTACTTTTATTAAATCCCAATAGCATATTCTTGTAAACACTCATTGAAATTTAGAAACAAAATCCAAGAGTCCCTTTACCTAAAAGTTAAATCTCATTTACACAATCTTTGTAGTTTCAAAAGAACCTAAAAACCCCAAATTCAGATGATATATCATGTCTGGAAAAAAGTGAAGCTCAAATATTAATCAATAGCAAATAGCAAAAAAAAAGACATAAAAATAAAAGAGATGATAAAAGAAATTGTGAAATCGGTCAATAGAGTTCCTCACCAGAATAACATCCAGCTGCAACTATAGCAAAAATACTCCTTGTCACGACCCAAATCGGGGACGCGACTGGCACCCACATTTACCCTCCTATGTGAGCGAACCAACCCAAATAACCCTTAACATTTTAGCATATATCAACAGAAAGTAATGCGGAAGACTTAAACTGATTAATATAACAATTCAAAACTATTATTAATATCCCCAAAATATGGAAGTCATCATCACAAGAACATCTATCTCAAATTGCTAAACTAAAACTATCTAAGAAGCTAAAACAAATACTAGCTACTCCATGCCGGAAGTTCAAGGCATCAAGACTTGAAGAAGAAGACCCAGTCCAAGCTAGACGCATTAGCTCACCCTGAATTTCCGATGAAGTGAAGACTGGCTAGATCTACTGTTGAATTGAAGTTGACGGAACGTTTGCTGCATTACACAAATAACAAAGAAGAAAACATAAAAGTAGGGGGTCAGTACATCCACAAGTACTGAGTAGATATCATCGGCCAACTCAAAATAAGGAATAGTATATATCAAGTAATATTATAAAACCAACTACAATACTCAACATGTAGCAACAACAAGTATTAAATCATCAATAAATACCACCAAGTTCATCCATGAGGACTCAAGCCTCAATACCATACTCATTTGGGGATTAAGTTCATTATGTTGAGTATATTATCATCTTTCAAGATTCATTATCTTTCTTCCTCTTGTGTCGGTACGTGACACTCCGATCCCCTACCACTATGTGTCGGTACGTGACACTCCGATCCCCTATATGTGTCAGAACGTGACACTCCGATCCCCTATATGTGTCGGAACGTGACACTCCGATCCCCTATATGTGTCGGAACGTGACACTCCGATCCCCTATATGTGTTGGTATGTGACACTCCGATCCCCTAATTCTACGTGTCGGTTCGTGACACCCGTCCCACTAATACTATGTGTCGGAACGTGACACTCCAATCCACTAATTCTATGTGTCGAAACGTGACACTCCGATCCACTAATACTATGTGTCGGAACGTGACACTCCGATCCACTAACCTCATTCTATCCGTTCATCAAGCCTTCTCTATACCAAGGCATCATCAATCCCATCACTTTAATTCATCAAGCCTTCTTTTATACCAAGGTATCATCATTAATAACATAGATTAAAGTTTCTTTCAAGATTTGGGATTAGATAGTTTTCATCATGCTTGTCTTATCAAAATCACATAATCATATTCATGCAAGCATACAATTAAGCATATAGCAGGGTTTACAATACAATCAATACATATCATTCACTATTAAGAGTTCACTACGAATATCGTAAAATAACCATAACCTACCTCCACCGAAGAATTGATCAAACAAGCTAATCCTCAAGCTGCGTTTTCTCCTCCCTCTCGATCGATCCCTCTCTTTCTCTTTGTTCTTTCTGTTTGTTTTATTCAAACCCTCTTTCCTTTACCCTAATTATCATATAATTAAGACTAAAAGAGGACAATAGAACCCACTAATTAACTTAAGGTTACCTCTTTTAACCCCCAAGTAAATAGACTTATTAATATTAACACTCAATCTTTATAATTAAGTAAAGAATAGTCCAAAACAACCCTTAAAACATGTAGAGAAATCCTATTCTGCTTGGGATTTGCGCAACCTGTGACGGGCCGTCGTGCCTGCGACGGGCCGTCATGATGGTCGTCGCAGCCTCCCAAAATCCAGGTGAACTGTGACGGCCCGTCACACCCGTGACGGTCCGTCCTGCTCCTCCGTCTTGACGGTCAGAAACTCGTTTCTTGTACCAAATTCTCAAAAGTTGAAGTGTTTTGCAACGGGAACTCACGATGGTTCGTCGTGGATGTGACGGCACGTCCTGCAGGTCCGTCACAATTTACAGAGAGTCGATTTTCAGTATCCAATTTCAGAATTCTAAGTATGCTGAAACGATGCACCCTCGACGGGCCGTCGTGCCTGTGACGGTCCGTCGCAGTGCCCGTGGTCTTGGCCAGTTTTTCCAGAATTAAAATCTGCTACTCAAAACGACTAAACAGGTCGTTACAGTAGATACCAATTTACCCATCGTTCGTCCCCGAACGATCAAAAGAAGAAAAACAATGGCGAAAAGGAGTACCTGAATCTGTAAACAGATGTGGGTATTTTTCTTGCATATCTGCCTCCTTCTCCCAAGTATCTTCTTCAACCGGTCGATTCTTCCATTGAACTTTGATGGATGCAATCTCTCTCGACCTCAACTTGCGAACTTCTCTATCTAATATAGCAACCGGTTCCTCTTCATAAGTCAAGTTCTCATCCAACAACACTGAGTCCCAACGGATGATGTAGTTTCCATCTCCATGGTATCTTTTCAACATGGACACATGAAATACCGGATGCACTCCGGACAGCCCTGGGGGCAAGGCTAATTCATACGCCACCTCCCCTATTCGCTTTAGTACCTCAAATGGTCGAATATACCTTGGACTTAGCTTACCTCTTTTGCCAAACCGCATCACCCCTTTCATGGGTGAAACCTTCAACAAGAATTGTTCACCCTCCATGAACTCCAAGTCTCTAACCTTTCGGTCCGCATACTCCTTTTGTCTACTTTGCGCCGCTAGAAGCTTTTCTTGAATGCCCTTCACCTTATCTAACGACTCGCTCAAGAGGTCAGTACCCCAAGGTCTAACCTCAAATGCATCAAACCACCCAATGGAAGATCTACACCTCCTCCCATACAATGCTTCAAATGGGGCCATATCAATACTGGAGTGATAGCTATTATTGTATGAAAACTCTGCCAAAGGTAAGAAGCTATCCCAATGGCCACCAAACTCTATTACACACGCACGAAGCATATCCTCCAACACTTGAATTGTTCGCTCAGACTGACCATCGGTCTGAGGATGAAATGCAGTACTAAGGTCCAACCTAGTACCTAATTCCGCATGCAATGTTTTCCAAAACTTAGAGGTGAACTGTGTACCTCTATCTCATATAATGGAGAGTGGAACCCCATGCAATCGAACGATTTTTGAGATGTAGATTTTTGCTAACTTCTCTGCATTGTAAGTCACCTTGACCGGAATGAAATGAGCAGACTTAGTTAACCTATCAACAATCACCCAAATGGAGTCATACTTACCCATTGTCTTTGGAAGACCAATCACGAAGTCCATTGCGATTCTCTCCCACTTCCATTCAGGAATGGGCATTCTCTGAAGCGTTCCTCCGGGCCTCTGGTGTTCATACTTTACTTGTTGACAGTTTGGACATTTGGCAATGAAGTCAACAATATCACGCTTCATTCTACTCCACTAAAGTGTTGCTTTAGGTCACGATACATCTTGGTTGCACCCGGATGTATAGAATACCTTGTGCTATGAGTTTCTGTCAGAATAGTGTTGATCAAATTATCGACGCGGGGTACACATACCCTTCCCTTAATTCTCAAAACACCTTCCTCATCAATTGTTGCTTCTTTAGCCTCTCCTTGCAACACTTTACCTCGAATCCGGATCAATTTCTCATCATCAAACTGCTTTCCCTTAATCTTGTCAAGGAAGGAGGATCTTGCCTCCACACAAGCTAACAATCCTCCCTTCTCATTTACTTCTAACCTCATGAGGTCATTAGCCAAAATCTGCACTTCTCTAGCCAATGGGCGTCTAGAAGCTTGCAAATGAGCTAAACTTCCCATGCTTCCCGCCTTTCTACTCAAGGCATCTGCCACAACATTCGCCTTCCCCGGATGATACAAGATAGTGATATCGTAGTCCTTCAGTAGTTCCATCCATCTCCTTTGTCTCAAGTTCAAATCTTTCTGAGTAAAGACATACTGAAGGCTACGATGATCCGTGTAGACCTCACACTTAACCCCATATAAATAGTGCCTCCATTGCTTTAATGCAAACACTACCGCGGCCAATTCCAAGTCATGAGTTGGATAGTTACGTTCATGCACTTTTAATTGTCTTGAAGCATAAGCAATCACGTTCTTCTCTTGCATTAGCACTGCACCAAAACCCGAATAGGATGCATCACAATAAACAATGAAGTTCTTACCCTCTACCGGTAAGGTGAGGATAGGTGCGGTAGTCAACAAAGTCTTGAGTTTCTGAAAGCTTTCTTCGCACTCCTCCGACCATACAAATGGAACATTCTGCTTAGTCAAGTTCGTCAATTGGGAAGCAATAGAAGAGAATCCTTCGACAAAGCGGCGGTAGTAGCTAGCTAACCCAACAAAACTCCGTATTTCTGACACATTAGTGGGTCTTACCCAATTCTTCACTGTCTCAATCTTAGAAGGATCCACCATCACCCCATCCTTAGAAACCACGTGGCCCAAGAAGGACACCGCATCTAACCAAAACTCACACTTAGAGAACTTGGCATAAAGCTTTCTCTCCCTCAACATTTCCAATACAATTCTCAAATGGTCCTCATGTTCCTCCTTACTTTTAGAATATACCAGTATATCATCTATAAATACGATCACAAAGAGATCCAAATACGGCTTAAATATCCCATTCATCAAGCTCATGAAAGCAGCGGGGGCATTTGTAAGACCAAAGGAAATCACTACAAATTCATAATGCCCATACCTAGTCCGAAAAGCGGTCTTTGGCA
The DNA here is from genome assembly GCA_027705065.1 of Solanum peruvianum. NCBI lineage: Eukaryota > Viridiplantae > Streptophyta > Magnoliopsida > Solanales > Solanaceae > Solanum > Solanum peruvianum. Next base: position 51,244,936 of record JAKWJD010001765.1, read on the forward strand.
CATCCGTTGCCCGTATTTTCAATTGATGATAACCGGATCTCAAGTCGATCTTCGAGAAGACACAAGCACCTTGTAGTTGATCGAATAAGTCATCAATGCGTGGAAGAGGATACTTGTTCTTAATAGTTACCTTGTTCAGTTGTCTGTAGTCTATGCACATCCTAAAACTCCCATCCTTCTTCTTCACAAATAACACCGGAGCACCCCAAGGAGATGCACTTGGTCTAATAAAGCCTTTGCTCAACAACTCTTGAAGTTGTGATTTTAACTCTCTTAACTCCGCGGGAGCCATTCTATAAGGGGGTATAGAAATGGGGCGTGTGCCCGGTTCAAGATCGATACAGAAGTCAATATCCCTATCTGGTGGCATACCAGGAAGATCTGCAGGGAACACCTCCAAAAACTCACGGACTACCGAAACCGACTCAATTGAGGGTACTTGAGTAGTGTCATCCTTGAGATGTGCCAAGAAAGCTAAACACCCTTTACTAACCATTTTCTTAGCACGAAGAAAGGATATAATACGCACCAGATTGGAAGTGTAGTCGCCCTCCCACACTAACGGATCTGTTCCAGGCTTGGCTAATGTCACAGTTTTAGCATTACAATCCAAGATCGCAAAATTTGGAGAAAGCCAAGTCATACCCAGAATTACATCAAAGTCACCCATTTCTAAAATAACCAAATCTACATAAGTGTTGCTCCCCACAAAGTTCACCAAACAAGACCTATATACCTTTTCAACTACCACAGACTCACCCACCGGAGTGGAAACACGAATGGGCATATCAAGTAATTCACAATGTAAATTTAGACCATTAGCAAATGAGGAAGATACATAAGAAAATGTGGATCCAGGATCAAACAATACGGCTGCCATGCAATCACAAATCAAAAGGTTACCTGTGATGACAGCATCTGATGCCTCCGCTTCAGATCTCCCAGGAAAAGCAATACAATGGGCCCCATTATTTGTCTGTCCGTTGCCCCTACCATGTTGCGTAGTAGTGGCTCCAGTTTGCCCATCTCCTCGGCCGTTTTGGTGACCACCATTACCTCGACCACCACGTCCTCAAGAAAAACGGCCTCTACCATGACCACCTCTACCTCTAGCTATTGGGGGTCTGTAACTCTGTTTTGGACAATTCCTCCTAATATGTCCAACCTCCCCACATCCATAACACTCTCTGGAGTCGGGCATAGGTCTCTCGGAGAAGTGTTGACCGTTTTGAGGTGGACCCCCAACTACAGTCTGTAGTGAAGACTGAATTGGTCGAACTGAGTAACCTCTAGAACTCTGTCCTCTAGTATACGAACCGTTGAACTCACCTCCCTTTCGAAACCTCTTTGATGTCGATGTCATGGTGAAGTCATCTGGCTTCACTCCCTCCACCTCTATCACAAAGTCTACCACCTCTTGGAAGGATTTTGCCGTAGCCGCTACCTGTAAGGCTGAAATCCGCAATTCTGACCTCAACCCCTTCACAAAACGTCGAATCCGTTCTTGTGGACTGAAACAAAGTTGGGTGGCATACCTAGATAATGCGCGGAATTTAGCCTTATATGCATTAACTGTCATCCTTCCTTGCTCAAGACTCAAGAACTCATCCCTCTTTCTATCTCTCAAAGTCCTTGGGATATACTTCTCCATAAACAGGGTAGAGAAGGATGCCCAAGTCATAGGTGTGGCCTCTGTCGGTTGACACTCGACATGTGATCGCCACCATATTTTGGCGTTCCCTTGAAACTGATAGCTTACGAACTCAACGCCAAACCGTTCTACTATCCCCATCTTGTGTAGTAGCTCATGACAATCGAACAGAAAATCATAAGCATCTTCAGATTCTGCACCCTTGAATACTGGAGGTTTCAATTTCTAGAACTTACTGAAAAGTTCGTGCTGATCCTTTGTCATTATCGGTCCAGTAGTCAGACGTGGAAATGTGCCTATCTCCAATGAGGCATCCATGAGGGGAGCCATAGTAGCCGCATGTCGTACCTCTGAAACCAGAGGTGTTGGTGCAGAAACCACTGGAGGTGCCTGACCCTGATCAGACAAACCGCTAAGATAGGCCAGAACCTGATTAATCATTTCTGGGGTAGGTTGGGGTGGCAGTTCCTCATTCTGCTCTTGTTCAGTTTCCCCTTCCTCACCCTCTCTTACCACTTCCTCAGTCGGTGGAGAAGTCACTGCCCTAGCATCACGTGAGCTAGGTGCTCGTCCTCTTCCTCTAGAGGACGTCCTCCCACGACCTCTACCACGGCCTCTTGCCGCTGTTCTCCCTCGAGCCACAGCCCAGTGGCTGGCTCAGTCGTTTCCTGTCTGGCAGGTGCTGTTGTTGGCGCGGTCGTCGCTCTAGTTCTAACCATCTGCGAAATAGAGTGAAGATGGTCAGATACCAATTCGTATCGCCTAGATACCAATTGGACTCAAGTAGTAGCACGAAAGAAAGAATGAAAGAGTGAGATTTTCCTAAAGTCTTATAGCCTCTCAAAGAAAAGTAAAGGCGTCCCCCTACCATTCCTTAAGACTCTACTAGACCTGTTCTTGTGTGATGAGACCAACGAACCTAATGCTCTGATACCAAGTTTGTCACGACCCAAATCGGGGACGCGACTGGCACCCACATTTACCCTCCTATGTGAGCGAACCAACCCATATAACCCTTAACATTTTAGCATATATCAACAGAATGTAATGCGGAAGACTTAAACTCATTAATATAACAATTCAAAACTATTATTAATATCCCCAAAATCTGGAAGTCATCATCACAAGAACATCTATCTCAAATTGCTAAACTAAAACTGTCTAAGAAGCTAAAACAAATACTAGCTAGTCCATGCCGGAAGTTCAAGGCATCAAGACTTGAAGAAGAAGACCCAGTCCAAGCTAGACGCATTAGCTCACCCTGAATTTCCGATGAAGTGAAGACTGGCTAGATCTACTGTTGAATTGAAGTTGACGGAACGTTTGCTGCATTACACAAATAACAAAGAAGAAAACATAAAAGTAGGGGGTCAGTACAACCACAAGTACTGAGTAGATATCATCGGCCAACTCAAAATAAGGAATAGTATATATCAAGTAATATTATAAAACCAACTACAATACTCAACATGTAGCAACAACAAGTATTAAATCATCAATAAATACCACCAAGTTCATCCATGAGGACTCAAGCCTCAATACCATACTCATTTGGGGATTAAGTTCATTATGTTGAGTATATTATCATCTTTCAAGATTCATTATCTTTCTTTCTCTTGTGTCGGTACGTGACTCTCCGATCCCCTACCACTATGTGTCGGTACGTGACACTCCGATCCCCTATATGTGTCGGAACGTGACACTCCGATCCCCTATATGTGTCGGAACGTGACACTCCGATCCCCTATATGTGTCGGAACGTGACACTCTGATCCCCTATATGTGTCGGTACGTGACACTCCGATCCCCTAATTCTACGTGTCGGTTCGTGACACCCGTCCCACTAATACTATGTGTCGGAACGTGACACTCCGATCCACTAATACTATGTGTCGGAACGTGACACTCCGATCCACTAATACTATGTGTCAGAACGTGACACTCCGATACACTAACCTCATTCTATCTATTCATCAAGCCTTCTCTATACCAAGGCATCATCAATCCCATCACTTTAATTCATCAAGCCTTCTTTTATACCAAGGTATCATCATTACTAACATAGATTAAAGTTTCTTTCAAGATTTGGGATTAGATAGTTTTCATCATGCTTGTCTTATCAAAATCACATAATCATATTCATGCTAGCATACAATTAAGCATATAGCAGGGTTTACAATACAATCAATACATATCATTCACTATTAAGAGTTCACTACGAATATCGTAAAATAACCATAACCTACCTCCACCGAAGAATTGATCAAACAAGCTAATCCTCAAGCTGTGTTTTTTCCTCCCTCTCGATCGATCCCTCTCTTTCTCTTTGTTCTTTCTGTTTGTTTTATTCAAACCCTCTTTCCTTTACCCTAATTATCATATAATTAAGACTAAAAGAAGACAATAGAACCCACTAATTAACTTAAGGTTACCTCTTTTAACCCCCAAGTAATTAGACTTATTAATATTAACCCTCAATCTTTATAATTAAGGAAAGAATAGTCAAAAACGACACTTAAAACATGTAGAGGAATCCTATTCTGCCTAGGATTTGCGCAACCTGTGACGGTCCGTCGTGCCTGCGACGGTCCGTCATGATGGTCGTCGTAGCCTCCCAAAATCCAGGTGAACTGTGACGGCCCGTCACACCCGTGACGGTCCGTCCTGCACCTCCGTCCTGACGGTCAGAAACTCGTTTCTTGTACCAAATTCTCAAAAGTTGAAGTGTTTTGCAACGGGAACTCACGACGGTTCGTCGTGGATGTGACGACACGTCCTGCAGGTCCGTCACAATTTACAGAGAGTCGATTTTCAGTATCCAATTTCAGAATTCTAAGTATGCTGAAACGATGCACCCTCGACGGGCCGTCGTGCCTGTGACGGTCCGTCGCAGTACCCGTGGTCTTGGCCAGTTTTTCCAGAATTAAAATCTGCTGCTCAAAACGACTAAACAGGTCGTTACACTCCTGCCTGAAGCATCTATGTCCACCATCACCTATGACAGAGATTGTAGTGCTGCTAGTTATTTAGGGTTTAAACATAAAGGCAAAATGGTTTGATATAGCCTTTTATTTAGAAATGTACCAAAAAGGGCCTGCCAAGAACCATACGGCCCAAGCTCACGGGCCAAGGAATTTAAAGGACTAGGGTGGACCAACTCGTCATTTTGAAGGGCCTGAAAATGCTAAACTCAACCCAGTTTTAGAAATGTTGAGGGCTAGGATGATCTAGCCCTTTTTATTTCCTTTTTTTATTTTCAAGTTTATAATTTTATACCATCAAGAAAATGAGAAGATTTTATAATCAAATATGGCAAACAATCGTGTTATTTCAACAACACTAGCAAAAAAATATAGTATAATTAGCATGTCTCTTGCACACCGGATATGCGAGCGAGATAAAAAGAGACAAGCAAAATGAGAGGGAAGCGAGGTCGCGAGATTTATCTATGTATCCTAGATACATGTGGATTTACTTCATAGAGTGTAATTAGTAAAATGTTCTTGTATTGTGAGCCCTTCTATATACCAAATATAGCCTTATACTTGTAGGATTTTTATTGTGAACCGTTATATTTACTATTGTGTTATCTGAACTCGCCTCAGTATTTTAACTATAATTTTTAACTTGATATTGTGTGTGTTGTACAAACACTCATACGTTTTCTAAACAAACAAATCTTTTGATTAATCTAGGAATATTTCAATCACGTATGACTACCATGAAACAAAGAAAAATAATTTTTAATACTTCATCTAGCTATGTCTTCTTTATTCGCAAAAGGCTTATTATTTTCCATTATCTCACGAGCTCATTTCCTCCCTGATTTTCCCCTTGTTCGACGAGCTCAATTCAAGAGCATTTTATCTTTGATATGCATTATAAATATCTTAATTTTTCAAGTTATGTTAGTTCGTATTTCTTTATTTCTTTGTCTTTTTCTATTTATTTGATTTTAGGGTCGAGTCTCATTGATTTTTCTATATTTATTTGGAGATTTCATTTTGATTTGTGCCTGATGTTAGTGTAATATTCTTTTGTAATGGGTGTTATGACATCGAATGATTTCAATAGAATATTTCGTAAGTTTGAGCGGATTCTAGGATTTATTCGTAAAATCTCAATTTCACCTACACTTCTAAACGTAATATCTCAATTGTGTATAAGAATATTGATACCTTGTTACCTCAAACAAGATAGGGCTTTTTGATATTCTTAGTTTAAAATAAGAATATTCTCCATGTCCTAACAAATTCTCTATTTTTCTTATCATTTAACACACATATTAAGTAAATGATTAAAATAATTGTTACACTTCAAATTCATTATGGAGGACTTTTTGTATTTGATCTGAACTAAACTATTCAACGAAACCATTAATCTTGAAAATATTATAGATGTATATGAGTTGCATATCATGGTGCTTCATAAATTAGCATAAGAACTGGATGCTAAAAATGTGGAAACATTTGGATATAGAATCAACAAAAATGTTGGCTATTAAATATTAAATATTGATTTTGATGTTTTAAAATTTTTTGATAATTTGAATGATGCAGATTTTGTTGATAATCTAATTAATTTACCTTTAGTTGTTGAAGAGCTACCCGTATTGCATAACACTAATGATGATGTGTCCTACCCCATAAAATATATAGTATTGATGTGTCCTGCTCACCACAAAAAGATACAGTTGGTGTGTCTTCATCTCAACCATTTAATGAAAATGAAAATAAAGGTTTAAATGAGAGAGTTGGTAGCTTTAGGGGTTGAAAGGTTTTTATAGGTCTTAGAATTAGGTCAAACAACATAGCATACAAATTAAATACATAGAAAAAGATCCAAATACCTTTAAGAATTAATAGACAGAAGTGATCAAATATTGGGACCAAAGGTATGTAGACCTATCTATGGCTCGTACTGGTCAACCATAGAAAAAACTTCAAAAATCCAAAAATTATCCACTTCATGCGAAACCATTCTACAATTTGTCCAATTTCCTACTCCTCGTAGAGCCAACTTATAGAACTCAATTTTAAGCAAGAAATTTACTAAGCCCAAAACCCTTCTATGGAACCCATATATGACCCATATGACTGACTACATCTGGCCCTATCCATTTGTTTCTCCATAATCAGAGTCTCAACATTTCTAAAACTCAACTTAAATATTTCCTTCCTATGACCCGTAGGACTTCTTATAATCCGTAGCTAAGACTCACAATTCCTGCAACAAGGGAAAAGAACTAAACTCTTCCTTTTCAATCTAACTTATCAATTTCTAAAATGTAACACTAATTATAATGCTTCATCTCATATCACTAGTTATTCTTCTAATTGTCGATCAGTTCCTCCCTACTTTTATCAATTGTAAAAAGGTGGTAGTTGAAAGTGACAGTCAAGTCTCACCATCACGTAGGGTAAAATACTCATAAATAGCTAATAAAGAAGCTAGTTGTGTTGCTAATTCCTCTTCTTCTACTATTGATTTCTCTAATTTGTGCTAGTTTGTACCATCATCTCACACTTATGATACTAAAATGTTGTGACATGTTAAATTAGGACATCTGCCTTTTGTAAAATGAAGAGTATCTCTACCATATATATCAATAAACTTTTTTACTAGACAACCTTTCACTTGTATCATATGTCTTATGGAAAGACAGACCAGTATACCTTTATAGCGAAGTGCTAATATTTCAACAAATTTTTGAACTACTACAAATTGACCTCATACCACATACCCACTTAGACACAGTACATCATTTGCAAATGTAATGCACTGATGTGTACATATGTTGATTTGGTTTGTTTTTTTATTAAAAAATTAAATCAATTTTGTCGGTTTAATCAATCTAAAAATCAAATCAAACCACATTAAGTGGTATTTTTTTTTTACAATTATACGATATTTGAAAAATATATTAAATATATTTTAACTTACCTCAGTAATAAGCTAAACTTAAAAAATATTAAATAAATAGAAATTTTCAAAAAGACGGTAAAATTCACATGAGTACAAAATATCTTTTTTGAAATATCAATGTTCATTGTGATACCATAGATTTCATATCGCATGTCCAAACAAACCCTAGTGTAATGTGATATAAAATTGATCATCTTAAAGAGTTGCATTGAAAAAAGAATTATCTTTGGTGGATCATTCTAGAGATATGGAGAACTTTTTTGGACCTTTATATATATATATATATATATATATATATATATATATATATATATATATATATATGCATAGAAATAGCACGAAATAAGCATAATTCAAGAGATGATTTATATTTTGGTATAGTAAAAATGTAATGAAATATACAAGAACTTATATTTTATTCATTGACAATTTAAAATTTATTTAACTAAAATCTAGTTATTTGTTATTGCTCATATTAGTCACCTAAAACTGAAAATAAAAAAACTTTTATATGAAGTTAATTACATTAAACATTGAGAAATTTTATGATAAATATGACGTAAATCTAAAATGGATATTGATCAAAAAATCTTTCTCAAGAGTAGCCTTCTTAACTATGTATTATGTACAACATTTCTTTATTATATTCGCAAACAACAAGGATACACCAAAAGTTATTAAGCCCTTCCAATGCATACTCTACTTGTTACGAAATCATAACCTTCAACATGGGTTTCTTGAACTGAAATAGTAAAATTTATAACATTCTCTACAATAGAATTTTTTTTTCTTCGGATTTTGACTTTAAATGTATCATGAATCTTTTTTGTAATAAAATTATACCGTGTTAAAATGAGAGATGTATAAAAAACACTCTTAAAGTTAGCATAAATTATTAGTTTCATCTCCGAATTATTGACAACCTTAAAAATATCCCTCTATTAGACTAAGTAAACTTAGATACACTCCCGATATGCAACATGACATAGTAGGTGGTCTCAAATCATGTAGGAATTCTTAATAAAAATCAAGAGAAGTGTTCAAAACACCCTTAATGGGATAACTACATAAAATTAGGCCAAGCACTTGGTCTGATTTAATAACGTTATTCGTGAAAATAGCCAAGGTCAATCACTTGGTCTAATTGCATACAGTTATATTATTTGCAAACATATATTTCAATTATTCCTTACTAGTTAAAACTAATCATTTAGATTATCTAGAGTTTGTAACATTTCGCTCGAATATCATCTCCAAAATCTAGAGGTCTTAATTATTTTTCTACTTTTTTTCACCTATATATCTACGATTAGTTACGTTCTCAATAAACTATAGGAATGTAGTCTCTTATCTATTAATAATTATATGACATAAAACCTACAGTTTATCGAGAACATAATCGTAGACAGAGGATACAAAAGTTGCGAATTATGATGGGCGACTACTAGGTAGTTGAGTGTGGTCTAACTTTTCGATACATACTTTAAACATGGAAACAGTTACAAATGAATGAAACTATTGCCTTTCCCCCATTAAACGTTGTTTGAAGTACTCATTTTGTACCATTGTAAGAGTAGTTGATGATGTAATGTTTTGAGTACTATAAACTGTAATAACATTCCTCTAGACTGCACTAGGAAACATTCCACTACAAGTGTAATTTGAGAACATCAAGGACACATGCTTGGTGCAAATCATTCTTTTAAGAAGTTGCTAAGCTAATGGAGCTAGCGACAATATGTTTTGTAAATCCATTGTTAAAGATTAATTACCTAAAACTGAAAATGAAGAAGCTTTCATAACAAGTCAATTACATAAATTATTGAGAAATTTTATGATAAATACGAGTTAAATCTATAATAGATACTTGACATTTGGTAAGATTATAAAAAGGAGGATATGGAAATACACATAAATATTTTACAAAGAAAATGAAAAATGTAAATATGAAAAAGTGAAATAAAAGGTGAAAAATTACTAACTCTTACGTCCGCCAAGTTCATAGATAGCAACAAATCTTGTCTGCAACTCATCACCCTAATGTATGAGAAATAGTTGGTCTGGTAAAGTTGATGCAACAACATTAAGTTGTTGGTTAACTTTTTGTCTGAGTTGATAAATCACACGATAAAAATTTAAAATACAAGGATCATAACATTTAATATCCGTATCATTTAACACTGACCGAATTGACATTCTTGGCAACATGGGATGCAGACGGGGAAACATTGTTGCAAAGATAGAGGAAAGAAAATTAAGAAATTAAATAATATCCAATACACTCTAAATATGAGGTACTTTGAAGAAACCTCTTAACCTACTTTTATAGGTAAATTTTCACTAAAGAAGGAGCTTTCTTTAATGGAAATTCACCTATAAAAAAAAGGTCAAGAAGTTTCTCCAAACTACCACATATTCATAAAGTGTTGAATATTCTTCACATTCTTAATTGATTTCTTTCGTCTAGCTCAGTGAAAATGTTTCTCCATCCCCATTTCCTTGGTATCAAGTATGACAATTCTCGATTGGTGTTTGATCATAATGATATTGAATATTAATATTCTTATATTTTTAATTAAAATCTTATGACTCATTAACTCAGAAAAAAGTTGACCAACAATATACATTAAGTTTTTGCGTCGACTTTACAAAACAAACCATCTCACATACATTGGACTAATGAGTTCCACGCAAGATGTGTTGCTATTGTTCATAAATTTGGTGGGTCTAGGGTTAGTAATGTTTTACCCTTTTTCATATCATTTTTCTATATATGTCTTCTTCGTTTTTTACTTTTCTTTGTAGAATATGTATGTCTTTATGTGTATCCCTTTTTTTTCATATAAGATGTTCAATCATATTTATACATATCTATCATACAATTTCTCAATGTTTTATGTAATTAACATGTTATAAAATATTATTTAGTTTTAGTTTTTAGGTGATTAATATCACTTTATATGACTTGTTCATTATTTATGTTTTTTCTAATATTTTTTTTGATATGGTTCACTTGGATCAATCGAAAACAATCTCTTGACCTCACTTCCAAGGTAGAAGTAGGGTTGCATGCACATCCAATTTAGTACAAATGAAATGAAAATAATATGAGATTGAATTAATGTTTTATCTCTCTAGTGTTTTCAATAAATACTTTCAGTCAGCTAGCTTCTTTGCATAATATGGAAAGAGAACCAATGTCAGGAACAGTTTAATGAAACATTGTTTGAAGTATTCATTTAGTTTCATTGTAAGAGAAATTGAGAAGTTATTTTATAAGTACTAATTATTGCAATAATATCCGTCCTGACTATATAATTGCAGTAAGTTACCTGAGGAAAAGAATAGAGCCTCCAAAAGTAGTAAGTATTTTTCTTTGAGCCTAGCTCAAAAGAAGAGAGGATTCATCATGGCTCGTTCAACAGTGCAGCCTCTATCAACAAATGCCCAGTTCACCATAACTTTGGACAAAGAGAACTACAACTTAAAAATCAAACCAAAAGATATCCATTTAATGATGAAATCACATTTCTAGTTTCTTGTATTTTTGTTGTAAGAAATCACTGCTCATCGTTGAATATACCATTTTAAGATATTAATGAAATAACAATTAGCTAGAAAATGTGAACTGAAGCATGAAACACTTGAAACAAAAATATTACAGATCTAATAATAGATAGAATGTACTTGCATATATTGATGACATAGGTAATTTTTTTGTTTATTTTTCTAAATATGTTCTAACCCAATTTAGAACAATTGAAGTATCATTACAAATTAAAACCATATAGATAGGTGGAAAGTTGAAATAAAGAAAGGATTCACATTCTTATTTAATTGAAGTTAGGTTTATATATCTCCTTTTTATTAAATCCCACTACCATATTCTTGCAAACTTTCATTCAAATTTAGCTGCGAAAGAACCTAAATGCCCCAAATTTAGACGATATTTCATGTCTATAAAGAAAGTGAAGCTCAAATAGGAATCAATAGCAAAAAGCCAAAACTAGACATAAACATTAAGCAAAGAAACACAATTTGAGATAAATTGAAATGGAGCAGATACATACATGGAAGAAACCAAAAGAGATGATAAAAGAAGCCCTGTAATGTTTCTATGGATTTCCTAAACCAAAATAACAGCCACCTGCAACTATGACCAAAATACTCCTGCCTGAAGTAGCCATGTCCACCATCACCTATGACAGACATTGTAGTGTTGCAGGTTATTTAGGGTTTAAGCATAAAGTTAAAATGGTTTGATATAGCCTTATATAAACAGAGATGTTAAAAAGGGTAGGCCCACCCCCATTCGGCCCAAGCCTCACTGGGCCAAGAAATTTAAAGGGCTAGGGTGGACCGGCTCGTCATTTTGAAGGGTCTAAAAATGCTCAATTCAACCCATCTCTAAAAGGCACGAGAATTGGGGAGAGATAGACTTTTTTTTCTTGTTTCTCATTTCAAGTTTATAATTTTATAATGAGAATATTTAAAATCAAATATGGCAAACAATCATGTCATTTTAACAACACTAGCAAAACATTTAGTATAATTAGCATATATCTTGCATACCAAGTACGCGAGCCAGATAAAAGAGTGAAAAGCAAGATGGGAGGGAGGTGAGGTCATTATATTTATATATGTAACCTAAATAAATGTGAATCCACTTCGATAGAGTGTATCTACAACAATTTACGTGTATTGTGAGACCATTTACGTGATATAGTCTTATACTTGTATGAATTTTTATTATGAACCATTCTATTCATTCTTTTGTTATTTGAACACATCGAACCTCAGTATTTCAATATAATTATTAAGTTGATATTGTGCGTGTTGCACAAACACTTATACGTTGACTAAGCAAAAAAATCTTTTGATTCATGTAAGAATATTTCAATCGGGTAGAAAATGACTAGAATGAGACAAAGAAATCTCATTTTTCATAGTTCATCTAGATATGTCTACTTTTGTTTGCAAAGGGTGTAACTTTTTCCATTCTCTTATGAGCTTAGTTCCTCCATTATATCCACCTCTTCTCCCACAAGCTCAGTTCAAGGGCATTACGAATTCACTGAAGATGCAAACCAAATATAGAGGTGGAAAGTATAAATAAAGAAAGGATTCACTTTCATATATAATTTGAGTTGAAATTTGTGGCTCCTCGCCCTTTGTTGTCCACAGATTCACTGCAGGCCAATAAAACTAAAAAAATTTGAACAAACGCAGAAAACGAAACCGGTCATTACTTGGAAAATGGACCTTAACATTGGCAAAGTGTAACATTAGGAGTGAGGATTAATCAATACTACATAAAAAGACATAACTACAATTCTTCAATTAATGTGAGACTCTAAAAACCCCGCACGTAGGACTGAACATCTAAAGCATGGAACGTAGCTTATGAAATAAGAATTTAACCAAGACTACATAATGAGATAAATTTTCATTTCATCAACCAAACGCAAAACTCTTAATGCACCACACACCTCAAATCAAGAATCTAGAAAAGGGGGGAGTCCAAGCTTATGAAGTTAGAATAACAAGGTGTTTATGTCACGACCCAAATCGGGGCCGCGACTGGCACCCACATTTACCCTCCTATGTGAGCGAACCAACCCATATAAACCTTAACATTTCAATGTATAACAACAGAAAATAATGCGGAAGACTTAAACTCATTAATAAAAACATTTCAAAACTATTATTATTATCCCCAAAATCTGGAAGTCATCATCACAAGAACATCTATCCTCAAATTACTAAACTAAGAGTATCTAAGAAAAAAAAAACAATTAGAAAGCTAGTCCATGCCGGATGTGCAAGGCATCAAGACTCGAAGAAGAAGACCCAGTCCAAGCTAGAAGCGTTAGCTCACCCTGAAGATCCGGTGTGACGAAGACTGGCTTGATTTACTGCTGAGTTGAAGTTGCCGGAACGTTTGCTGCATTCCACAAATAAAAAGGAAGAAAACATAAAAGTAGGGGGTCAGTACAACCACAAGTACTGAGTAGATATCATCGGCCAACTCAAAATAGAAGATAATATATATCAAGTAATATTATAAATCAACTATAAACTCAACATATAGCAACAACAAGTACTATAATCATCAACAAGTACCATCAAGTTCATCCATGAGAAGTCAAGCCTCAATACCATACTCCTTTGGGAAATATTAAGTTCATTATGTAAAGTAACTTATCATCTTTCAGGATTCATTATCTTTCTTCCTCTTGTGTCGGTACGTAACACTCCGATCCCCTACCACTATGTGTCGGTACGTGACACTCCGATCCCCTAATTCTACGTGTCGGTTCGTGACACCCGTCCCACTAATACGATGTGTCGGAACGTGACACTCCCATCCCCTATATGTGTCGGTACGTGACACTTCGATCCCCTATATGTGTCAGTACGTGACACTCCGATCCCCTTATTCTACGTGTCGGTTCGTGACACCCGTCCCACTAATACTATGTGTCGGAACGTGACACTCCGATCCACTAATACTATGTGTCGGAACGTGACACTCTGATCCACTAATCTCATTCTATCCGTTCATCACGCCTTCTCTATACCAAGGCATCATCATTAATAACGTAGATTAAAGTTTCTTTCAAGATTTGGGATTCAATGGTTTTCATCATGCTTGTTTTATCAAAATCACATAATCATATTCATGCAAGCATACAATTAAGCATATAGACAGGTTTACAAAACTACCAATACATATCATTCGCTATTAAGAGTCTACTACGAATAGCATGGAAACCATAACCTACCTCCACCGAAGAATTGGAATCAACAAGCAATTTCCAAGCTTTGGTATTCCCTCTGCCTTGTTCGATCGACCCTTTCTCTCCCTCTGTTCTTTCCCTTTTTCTTATTCAAACCCTCTTTCTTTTACCCTAATTAACATATAATTAAGAATAAAAGATTGCAATAATAGCCCACTAATTAACTTAAGGTTACCTCTTTTAACCCCTAAGTAATTAGATTTATTAATATTAACCCTCAAACTTTATAATTAAGGAAAGAATAGTCCAAAACGTCCCTTAAAACGTGTAATGAAATCCGACTCTGACTGGGATTACGCAGCCCGTGACGGGCCGTCGTGCCTACGACGGTCCGTCCTGCTGTCCGTCGCACGATACAGAGACTTGATTTTTGTAAAAAGTCCTGTGACGGGCCGTCGTGCCTGCGACGGTCCGTCCTGCCATTTCGTTACGAAGTTCAGAGAGTCGATTTTCAGTACCCAATTTCAGAATTTCTAAGTGTTTTGAAATGAGACCCTGCGACGGTCCGTCATGCCTGTGACGGTCCGTCGTGGAGTCCGTCGTTTCAGCCAGTTTTTCAGAAATAAAATCTTCTGCTCAAAACGACTAAACAGGTCGTTACAATAGATACCAATTTACCCATCGTTCGTCCTCGAATGATCACAAGAAGAAAAACAAGGGCGAGAAGGAGTACCTGAATCTTTGAACAGATGTGGGTATCTTTCTCGCATATCTGCCTCCTTCTCCCAAGTGGCTTCTTCAACCGGTCGATTCTTCCATTGCACCTTGATGGAAGCAATCTCCCTTGACCTCAACTTGTGAACTTCTCTATCTAAAATAGCAATCGGTTCCTCCACGTAAGACAGATTTCATCAAGCAAAACTGAATCCCAACGGATAATGTAGTTTCCGTCCCCATGGTATCTTTTCAACATCGACACATGGAATACCGGATGTACTCCGGACAGCCCTGGAGGCAAGGCTAACTCATAAGCCACCTCCCCTACTCGCTTTAGCACTTCAAAGGGACCAATGTACCTTGGGCTTAGCTTGCCTCTTTTACCAAACCGCATCACCCCTTTCATTGGCGAGACTTTCAACAAGACTTGTTCACCCTCCATGAACTCTAAGTCTCTAACCTTTCGATCCGCATATTTCTTTTGTCTACTTTGAGCCGCTAAAAGCTTTTCTTGAATAGCTTTCACCTTCTCCAAGGAATCCCTCAACAGATCAGTACCCCAAGGTCTAACCTCGAATGCATCAAACCTACCAATGGGAGATCTACATCTCCTACCATACAATGCTTCAAATGGGCCCATACCAATGCTTGAGTGATAGCTATTATTGTATGAAAACTCCGCTAAGGGTAAGAAGCTATCCCAATGGCCACCAAACTCTATCACACATGCACGAAGCATATCTTCCAACACTTGAATCGTTCTCTCAGACCGACCATCGGTCTGAGGATAGAACGCAGTACTAAGGTCCAACCTAGTACCCAATTCCGCATGCAATGTTTTCCAAAACTTAGAGGTGAACTGTGTACCTCTATCTGATATAATGGAGAGTGGAACCCCAATCAATCGGACGATTTCTGAAATATAGATCTTGGCTAACTTCTCGGCATTGTAAGTCACCTTGACCGGAATGAAATGAGCAGATTTAGTTAACCTATCCACAATCACCCAAATAGAGTCATACTTACCCATTGTCTTTGGAAGGCCAACCACGAAGTCCATTGCAATTCTCTCCCACTTCCATTCAGGAATGGGCATTCTCTGAAGTGTTCCTCCGGGCCTCTGGTGTTCATACTTTACTTGTTGACAATTTGGACATTTGGCAACAAACTCAACAATATCTCGCTTCATTCTACTCCACCAGAAGTGTTGCTTTAGGTCACGATACATCTTGGTTGCACCAGGATGTATAGAATACCCGGAACTATGAGCCTCTGTAAGAATAGTGTGGATCAAGTCATCAACACGGGGCACACATACCCTTCCTTCAATCCTCAAAACACCTTCCTCATCAATTTTTGCCTCTTTAGCCTATCCTCGCAACACCATATCCCGAATTGGCCTTAGTTTCTCATCATCACACTGCTTCCCCTTAATCTGGTCAAGAAAAGAAGATTTCGCCTCCACAAAAGCTAAAAATCCTCCCTTCCCGTTTATTTCTAACCTCATAAGGTCATTAGCCAGATTCTAAACCTCTCTATCCAATGGGCGTCTAGAAACTTGCAAATGAGCTAGACTTCCCATGCTTCCGGCCTTTCTACTTAAAGCATCCGCCACAACATTTGCTTTTCCCGGATGATACAAGATAGTGATGTCGTAGTCCTTCAGTAGTTCCATCCATCTCCTCTATCTCAAGTTCAAATCTTTTTGAGTAAAGACATACTGTAGGCTACGATGATCTGTATAGAACTCACACTTAACCCCATACAAATAGTGTCTCCATTGCTTTAGTGCAAATACTACCGCGGCCAACTCCAAATAATGGGTCGGATAGTTACGTTCATGCACCTTTAATTGCCTCGAAGCATAAGCAATCACATTCTTCTCTTGCATTAGCACTGCACCCAACCCAGAATAGGATGCATCACAATAAACAATGAAGTTTTTACCCTCTACTGGCAAGGTAAGAATTGGTGCGGTAGTCAACAAAGTCTTAAGCTTCTGAAAGCTTTCCTCACATTCATCTGACCATACAAATGGAACATTCTGCTTAGTCAAGTTCGTCAATTGAGAAGCAATAGAAGAGAATCCCTTGACGAATCGGCGGTAGTAACTAGCTAACCCCACAAAACTCCTTATTTCTGACACATTAGTAGGTCTTACCCAATTTTTCACCGTCTTAATCTTAGATGGATCCACCATTACTCCATCCTTAGAAACTACGTGCCCCAAGAAGGACACTGAATCTAGGTAAAACTAACACTCGGAGAATTTCGCATAAAGCTTTTTCTTCCTCAACAACTCTAACACCATTCTCAAATGCTCCTCATGTTCCTTCTTACTCTTGGAGTATATCAGTATATCATCAATAAACATGATCACAAAGAGGTCCAAATATGGCTTGAAAATCCCATTCATCAAGCTCATGAAAGCAGCAGGGGCATTCGTAAGACCAAAAGACATTACCACTAATTCGTAGTGCCCATACCTAGTTCGAAAAGAAGTCTTTGGCACATCCGCTGCCCGTATTTTCAATTGGTGATAACCGGATCTCAAGTCAATTTTAGAGAAGACACACGCACCTTGTAACAGATCGAACAAGTCATCAATGCGAGGAAGAGGATATTTGTTCGTGATAGTTACCTTTTTCAACTGCCGGTGGTCTATGCACATCCGAAAACTCCCATCCTTCTTCTTCACAAACAAGACCGGAGCACCCCAAGGAGATGCACTTGGTCTAATGAAGCCTTTGCTCAACAACTCTTGAAGTTGAGCCTTTAATTCTCTTAATTAAGCGGGAGCCATTCTATAAGGGGGTATAGAAATGGGGCGAGTGCCCGGTTAAAGATCGATACAGAAGTCAATATCCCTATCCGGTGGCATACCAGGAAGATCTGCAGGGAACACATCCAAAAATTCTCAAACTACCGAAACCGATTCAATTGAGGGTACTTGGGTAGTGTCATCCCTAAGATGTGCCAAGAAAGCTAAACAACCCTTAATAACCATCTTCTGAGCACAAAGAAAGGACACGATACGAACCGGATTGGAAGTGTAGTCGCCCTCCCACACTAACGGATCTGCCCCAGGCTTGGCTAACATCACAGTTTCAGTATTACAATCCAAAATCGCAAAATTCGGAGAAAGCCAAGTCATACCCAGTATTACATCAAAGTCACCCATTTCTAAAATAAAGAAATCTACATAAGTGTTGCTCCCCACAAAATTCACCAAACAAGACCTATACACCTTTTTAACTATCACAGACTCACCCACCGGGGTAGAAACACGAATAGGCGTGGCAAGTAATTCACAATGTAAATTTAGACCATTAGCAAATGAGGAAGATACATAAGAAAATGTGGATCCAGGATCAAACAATACGGAAGCCATGCAATCACAAATCAAAAGGTTACCTGTGATGACAGCATCTGATGCCTCCGCTTCAGATCTCCCAGGAAAAGCGTAACAATGGGCCCCATTATTTGTCTGTCTGTTGCCTCTACCATGTTGCGTAGTAGTGGCTCCAGTTTGCCCATCTCCTCGGCCGTTTTGGTGACCACCATTACCTCGACCACCACGTCCTCCAGAAAAACGGCCTCTACCATGACCACCTCTACCTCTAGCTATTGGGGGTCTGTAACTCTGTTTTGGACAATTCCTCCTAATATGTCCAATCTCCCCACATCCATAACACTCTCTGGAGTCGGGCATAGGTCTCTCGGAGAAGTGTTGACCGTTCTGAGGTGGACCCCCAACTACAGTCTGTAGTGAAGACTGAATTGGTCGAACTGAGTAACCTCCAGAACTCTGTCCTCTAGTATGCGAACCGTTGAACTCACCTCCCTTTCGAAACCTCTTTGATGTCGATGTCGTGGTGAAGTCATCTGGCTTCACTCCTTCCACCTCTATCACAAAGTCTACCACCTCTTGGAAGGATTTTGCGGTAGCCGCTACCTGTAAGGCTGAAATCCGCAATTCTGACCTCAACCCCTTCACAAAATGGCGAATCCGTTCTTGTGGACTAAAACAAAGTTGGGTGGCATACCTAGATAATGCACAGAATTTAGCCTCATATGCATTAACCGTCATCCTTCCTTGCTCAAGACTCAAGAACTCATCCCTTTTTCTATCTCTCAAAGTCCTTGGGATATACTTCTCCATAAACAAGCTAGAGAATGATTCCCAAGTCATAGGTGGTGCCTCTATTGGTTGACACTCAACATGTGACCGCCACCACATTTTGGCGTTCCCTTGAAACTGATAGCTCACGAACTTGACACCAAATCGCTCTACTATACCCATCTTGTGTAGGAGCTCATGACAATCAACCAGAAAATCGTAGGCATCCTCTGATTCTGCACCCTTAAAGACTGGAGGTTTCAATTTCAAGAACTTACTGAAAAGTTCATGCTGATCATTTGTCATTATAGGCCCAGTAGTCAGACGAGGAAATGTGCCTATTTCCAATGAGGCATCCATACGAGGAGCCATAGAAGCCGCATGTCGTGTCTCTGGTACCGGAGGTGTTGGTGCAGAAACCACTGGAGGTGCTTGACCCTGATCAGATAATCCGCTAAGATAAGCAAGAACCTGATTGATCATCTCTGGGGTAGGTTGGGGGTGGCAATTCCTCATTTTGCACTTGTTCACTCTCCCCTTCCTCACCCTCTCTTATTACTTCCTAAGTCGGTGGAGGAGTCACCGCCCTAGTACCAGATGGGCTCGGTGCTCGTCCTCTTCCTCTAGAGGACGTCCTCCCACGACCTCTACCACGGCCTCTTGCCGCTGCTCTTCCTCGAGCCACAGCCCCAGTGGCGGGCTCAGACGTTTCTTGTCTTGCTGGTGTTGTTGTTGGCGCGGTCGTTGCTCTAGTTCTAACCATCTGCGAAATAGAGTGAAGATGGTCAGATACCAATTCGTATTGCCTAGATACCAATTGGACTCAAGTAATAGCACGAAAGAAAGAATGAAAGAGTGAAATTTTCCTAAAGTCTTATAGCCTCTTCAAGGAAAAGTAAAGGCGTCCCCCTACCGTTCCTTAAGACTCTACTAGACCTGTTCTTGTGTGATGAGACCAACGAACCTAATGCTCTGATACCATGTTTGTCACGACCCAAATCGGGGCCGCGACTGGCACCCACATTTACCCTACTATGTGAGCGAACTAACCCATATAAACCTTAACATTTCAATGTATAACAATAGAAAATAATGCGGAAGACTTAAACTCATTAATAAAAACAATTCAAAACTATTATTATTATCCCCAAAATCTGGAAGTCATCATCACAAGAACATCTATCCTCAAATTACTAAACTAAGAGTATCTAAGAAAAACAAAACAATTAGAAAGCTAGTCCATGCCGGAAGTGCAAGGCATCAAGACTCGAAGAAGAAGACCCAGTCCAAGCTAGAAGCGTTAGCTAACCCTGAAGATCCGGTGTGACGAAGACTGGCTTGATTTACTGCTGAGTTGAAGTTGACGGAACGTTTGCTGCATTCCACAAATAACAAAGAAGAACACATAAAAGTAGGGGGTCAGTACAACCACAAGTACTGAGTAGATATCATCGGCCAACTCAAAATAGAAGATTATATATATCAAGTAATATTATAAATCAACTATAAACTCAACATATAGCAACAACAAGTACTATAATCATCAACAAGTACCATCAAGTTCATCCATGAGGACTCAAGCCTCAATACCATACTCCTTTGGGAAAAATTAAGTTCATTATGTTGAGAAACTTATCATCTTTCAGGATTCATTATCTTTCTTCCTCTTGTGTCGGTACGTGACACTCCGATCCCTACCACTATGTGTCGGTACGTGACACTCCGATCCCCTAATTCTATGTGTCGGTTCGTGACCCCCGTCCCACTAATACTATGTGTCGGAACGTGACACTCCGATCCCCTATATGTGTCGGTACGTGACACTCCGATCCCCTATATGTGTCGGTACGTGACACTCCGATCCCCTAATTCTACGTGTCGGTTCGTGACACCTGTCCCACTAATACTATGTGTCGGAACGTGACACTCCGATCCACTAATACTATGTGTCGAAACGTGACACTCCGATCCACTAATCTCATTATATCCGTTCATCACGCCTTCTCTATACCAAGGCATCATCATTAATAACGTAGATTAAAGTTTCTTTCAAGATTTGGGATTCAATGGTTTTCATCATGCTTGTTTTATCGAAATCACATAATCATATTCATGCAAGCATACAATTAAGCATATAGAGAGGTTTTCAAAACTACCAATACATATCATTCGCTATTAAGAGTCTACTACGAATAGCATTGAAACCATAACCTACCTCAACCGAAGAATTGGAATCAACAAGCAATTTCCCAAGCTTTGGTATTCCCTCTGCCTTGTTCGATCGACCCTTTCTCTCCCTCTGTTCTTTCTCTTTTTCTTATTCAAACCCTCTTTCTTTTACCCTAATTAACATATAATTAAGAATAAAAGATTGCAATAATATCCCACTAATTAACTTAAGGTTACCTCTTTTAACCCCTAAGTAATTAGATTTATTAATATTAACCCTCAAACTTTATAATTAAGGAAAGAATAGTCCAAAACGTCCCTTAAAACGTGTAAAGAAATCCGACTCTGACTGGGATTACGCAGCCCGTGACGGGCCGTCTGGCCTACGACGGTCGGTCCTGCTGTCCGTCGCACGATACAGAGACTTGATTTTTGTAAAAAGTCCTGTGACAGGCACTCGTGCCTGCAACGGTCCGTCCTGCCATTTCGTTACGAAGTTCAGAGAGTCAATTTTCAGTACCCAAATTAAGAATTTCTAAATTTTTTGAAACGAGACCCTGCGACGGTCCGTCATGCCTGTGACGGTCCGTCGTGGAGTCCGTTGTTTCATCCAGTTTTTCAGAAATAAAATCTGCTGCTCAAAACGACTAAACAGGTCGTTACAGTTTAGTCAAACACAACTCCAAATTTATTAAATCTCTGCAAACACTCATTCAAATTTACAAACAAAATCTAAGATTCCCTTTACATAAAAGTTAAATCTCATCAACGCAATCTTTGTAGCTGCGAAAGAACCTAAAACCTCCAAATTTGAACGATATGTCATGAATGAAAAAAAAAGCGATGCTCAAATAGAAATTAATAATAAACATCCAAAAAAGACATAAAAATTAGGCAAAGAAACACAATTTGAGATTTGAGATAAATTCATCACACCCAAAAAATGGAGCAGATACATCCATGGAAGAAACCAAAAGAGATGATCAGAGAAGCCGTATAATCTGTCAATGGAGTTCCTACACCACAATAACAGCCACCTGCAACTACTATAAAAATACTCCTACCTAAAGCAGCCATGTTTACTATAACATATGACAGAGATTATAGTGTTGCGGGTTATTTAGGGGATTAAGCATAAAGGTCAATTGGTTTGATATAGCTTTATATAGAAAGAGGTGTTAAAAAGGGCAGACCCAGTCCCTTTCGGACCAAGCCTCACGGACCAAGGAATTTGAAGGGCTAGGGTGTATCGGCTCGTCATTTTGAAAGGTCTAAAAATGCGCGACTAGACCCAGCTCTAGAAGGGTCGAGGTTTTGGGCGAGCTAGCACTTCTTTTTTTTCTTTTCAAGTTTATAATTTTATAGAATCAAGAAAAGGAGAAGATTTTTTAAAATAAATTATGAAAAACATTCGTGTTGTTTCAATAACACTAGCAAAAAATCTAGTATCATTACCATGTATTTTGCATATCAAATACGCGACGAGAAAAGAGTGGCAAGCAAGATAGGAGGGAGGTGAGGCCACAATATTTATCTATGTATCCTAGATACATGTGAATCTACTTCGATCGAGTGTATCTAGAATAATGTACTGTATTGTGAGCCCTTCTATTTTCGTGATATAGCCTTATACTTGTATGAATTTTTATTGTGAACCCTTCTATTTAATCTTTTCTTAAGTGAACTCATCGAACCTTAGTGTTTCAAGATAATTTTTAACTTGATATTGTGTGTGTTGCACAAACACTTATATATTGGCTAAACAAACAAATCGTTTGATTCATGTAGGAATATTTCAATCACGTATAAAATGACTAGCATGAGACAATGAAAACTCATTTTTCATAGTTCATCTAGATATGTCTAATTTTTTTTGCAAAGAGCGATTTTTTCCATTCTCTAATGAGGTCAGTTCCTCCGTGATTTCCCCTTTCTCCCACGAGCTCAGTTCAAGGGCATTTTGTCTTTTGATATTCATTATAAGTTTCTCAATTTTTCAAGTTATGTAACTTCGTATGTCTTTTTCTTTGTCTTTTTGTATTTTTTTTATTTTAGGGTCAAGTGTCATTGAATTTTCTAAATATTTTGGAGATTTATTTTGATTTGTGCCTAATGTTAGTGTAATATGCTTGTGTAGAGAGTACTTTCACTTCAATAGAATATTCCGTAAATTCGAGTATATTCTAGGATTTACTCATAACGTCTCAATATCAACTTAAATTTACTATTATTTTTCACCAATCGTCTTAGGAATTGATTTAGTGGTCCATTGAGTTAATATATACATATATATATATATATATATATATATATATATATATATATATATATATATATATATATATATATATATATATATATATATATATCAGATTCTTTTGTGTATGTTCAATGTGGATCATAGTATATATCTCTTATTCACACGAACATATAAAGATGGACAATGAAACTTTTTATTGGTTAAATGAATATATTAATTTCAATTTACTAAGGTTCAATCATGTAATTCACGGTATCTCAATAATATTACCTTTTAGTGTTGTATATTTTTCTTGTCATCTATCCAAATGTGTTTGCACATGCATATTACGTTATAATGTTCAGTAGTCATATGAACATGTGAAAAGAACAACTACCTTTATTTTTTAGAACTATTTTTGTTTGTATATTGTTGGGAAAATGCATGATTACTCCCTCAACCTATGCCTGAAATCTCACACACACTTATTTGATACTAATGTCCTATTACCCCCTGAACTTATTTTATAA
The DNA here is from genome assembly GCA_027705065.1 of Solanum peruvianum. Lineage (NCBI taxonomy): Eukaryota > Viridiplantae > Streptophyta > Magnoliopsida > Solanales > Solanaceae > Solanum > Solanum peruvianum. The sequence goes on from JAKWJD010001765.1 coordinate 51,269,027, forward strand.
ATAGTTTTTTAGCCCTTTTCGGCCTACGCGACACTAGCTTGAAAAAAAATGTCAACACATGTTGGACTCACAAGATAGTGCCACGTAGTTGTATTTGCAATAATTAGTAATAAGGAAGAAAATATATTTGTTATAACTAAAGAATTTATGTGGAATAGTTGTATTTCAAATAAATGTTATCAATAGTCGTACGATTTTAATTTAGTGTAAGAACAAAATGAAAATGTTTATTCAATAATATTAAAAATAAGATGTATTTGGTAAAAGATAATTTTTAATGATTCATATATATTTTCACATATTTTTCATAGTTCTTGTGAAAGAACTCGGAATAATTTAAAATAATATACTCTGAATTTAAAATATCTTATTAACTTTATAATACATTTGTAACATATATATATATATATATATATATATATATATGCATGTATGAACTTTTCTTGCTCTAAAATTTTTTATTATTAGATCAACGGGGAAATAAAATGTATCATCGCTTAATTCTTTTATTGTTGGCTAAACATTGAAGCACATCATCAAAGGGAATTTATCACCACAATCATGCACTTAACAAGTATCAAAGGAACCACTATTAGCAACTGATTTAACTTTGATCTAATAAAATTATTACAGAAGAGGCAACACAAGGCTGTCATACAACTAATGCCACAAGTAATACACTGATAAAATTGTATATTTTCTGTTTTGATAGAAAAGAAACATGTCTTTCCACTCACATTCAATAGAAATCAACATATAGTAAGATCAAAGGCATCACTAACAACCTTATTTAAACTCACCCAATGAAAACTAATTCTAACACCACATAGCCAAAATAGACCAAAAATCAGTTGTTACAAAAAAATCTGCAGGTGCAACCAACAATGGCATCGACGGTCCGTAGGACAGACGATGGTACATCATGCTCAAACGTTGATGGGATCAGAAACTCCAAAAATTCAGCCAGAAAAAATTGGCTAAGTCTTTATCGACGGTCCGTAGGTCAGACTACGGTCCGTAGTCCGTGACCTTCGATCGAGACCCCCATTCACCAAATCATTACAAGAGCTACGGATGACCAACACAGCCTGTAGGTTGACCTACGATCCGTAGGTGGAAAATTTGTAGGCAGTAACGGGGAAATGCAGTTAGGTCACCTTCAAATGATAGTACCTGTTAGAACAAAATGAATTAGGTGTCCCATGACCTACCAACAGATAGATAATTCAATTATCTTTCCATAGACACCGACTTTGCTAAAACCAGACTTTCGAATAAAATGTTATGCCTATTTTAGTAAAGGCATGTCGAACAAGCCCTAACGACGGACCCAACGATGGGGCGTCGGGCAGACGACCGACCGTCAATCCTGGCCATCGTTTGGACCGACAACAACATTCCTAGAGGTCTTTTTGACCTTTCCCACTTCGTTTAAGCCCTAAATTACGTCATTTTGACCCTAAATCATCATATTTTAGTGAGTTTAAGCCTGAACGTGATTAAAACATATCCAAGTCAAATCATAAAATGAAAACCTAAAAAATTAGAAGCAATAGAGGAGAAAAAACTCAAGAGCCCTAGCTCAAGAACACCACAAGTTCCAGCAGTTTCAGCCCCAAAAATCAAGCAATTTTCCATGTATTTCATCACCAGACATGTGAGATTTCACTAGTTTGTTCCCTTCACCATTGGGTCCCTAGTTTTCTGTCAGATTCTTGATTCTCTTATCATGATTAAACCTAGGGTTTCTAGAACCTTGGTAAAATTTCATGAATTTATTAAATATATATTCCATATCAGATTATCATGTTATTACTCAGATTATCGCATGAATTTCAAAACCTTAGCTTTGTATTTGTTTAGTTCTTGAATTACACATGCTATGCCAGAAATTTCAGACACTTCAGATATACATGCCTTAGTTGTAAATGCATAATTACTCGATTAATTATTGCATTCTTAGTTTTTATGTTCAGTTTTGAGCTATCCAGTATTTGCAGGAACTCAGAAATAATCAGTTAATTTACACAATTCATTGGGAGTAGAATAATACCGAGTTGGACTAGGTCTTAGCGTACCCAATTGTCCCAAAACTACTATCCAAGTAGGTTATAAGTTCCATCTGTGGGAAATCAGTTTAGTGATCACGCCAGCATGCCTTTATACCTTTGTCAGGGTATATTGGGTCCTCTCGATGGGGTTTATGCATTGGACTTCACATTTAGCTGATGTAGTTTTATCATCGGTTATTAGTAGCTCCCACTGATAAGTCAGACTCTTAGCATTGTCCATTTATCAGTATATTCAGTATTCAGTTTAAGCATGTTATAAATTTGTAATTGCATTCAATTAGCTCAGAATTCAATTTATCATGTCATATTATTATATTTGCTTTTATGCCTTTTCAGTTATGTTTTATTTGAACTTTACTCTATCCTACATGCTCAGTACCTTTCAAGTACTGACGCATATGTGCTCTACATCGTCTGATGATGTAGGTTAAGGTTCTCAACATCCACATCAAACATAGATCGATTTCCGATCTCAAGTTCAGCAGTTTCAGTCTTTAGTCATTTACTTTTAGTTTTTGCTAGATTTAGCTGGGGGATTTTCCTAGTATTTCTAGTCCAGTTTAGAGACTATTTTCAGACATATTTAGATTCAACTTAGTATTGAGTTAATAATTTCTTTCTATTAAACTTATTATATTCAAATATCTCAGTTATAGAATATGAGTATTCCCCATATATTCATATTTAATTATGATTCAGCTTCCACAACAGTTTATATTCTTTAGTATGATCATGATCATGCTAGCAGGGTTAGATTGGGATCACTTGTGGTCCTAGGTTTTGTGTCCGTGTCTCGGGGGTAGCTCGAGGCGTGACACAAATTGTAATATCCCATAACTTAAACAAACTTGAAATCTATAGGTGCAACCAACGGTTACCATCCACTGACCGTAGTTTGATCTACGATCCGTACTGCGCATCCATCATTTGAGCCTTAAGCCCCCCCCCCCCCAAAAAAAAAAAATCAGCCCAGAAAATCTGACTAAGCGTCGAATGATGGGCGGACCTACGGTCGATATTCTGTGTCCTTTCGATCAAGACCCCAATGATCCACTATCTGAAAAGAACCAAGATTGACCAGTAGGGTCCGTAGGTTAAAATTAGCAGACAGTTAAGGAAAAATGTTGTTGGGTCAACTTCAAGTAACCATAACTCTTAGATCAAAATTAATTAGTTGTCTCATGACCTACCAAATGATACATAACAGAATTATCTTTACATAGTCACTAACCTTGCTAAATTCAGACTTCTAAGTAAAAAGTTATGACCATTTTAGTAAAGATCTGTCGAACAGACCCAACCTACTGACCCAACGACGGACCGTCGATTAAACGATGGGCCGTAAGTCCAGGTCGTCGTTTGGTTCTACGGCAATCACATCAAGGTCTTTTGGTCTTTTTCTACTTCATTTAACCCCTAAGATACGTTATTTTGACCCATAAAAATTTATTCACTTTTAGCCTAGAAAAATAACAAGAACTTACCTAAGTAGCAAAAAAGGAGAAAAAGGTCAAGAACCCTAGTTCAAGAATGCAACAAGGTTCCAACAGCTCCAACCCCAAAGTCTAAATATTTCTCTGTGGATTTCATCACCATGTATGTGAGATTTCACTACTGGATTCCTTTCACCTATTAAATCCCTAGTTTTCAGTCAGTTCTTTATTCTCTTATCAAGGTTAAACCTATGGTTTGTAAAATTACACCAGATCATCAATAATTAGTTAAGTATATGTTCCAAATCGGATTGTGAGGTTATTCATTCAGTTTATCACATGAATTTCAGTACCCTAACTATGTATTTCTTTAGTTCTTAAATTACACATGCTAGGTTATATATTTCAGTTACTTTAAATATACATGTCTCAGTTATTAATGCATAATTATTAGATTAATAACTGCACTCTTAGTTTGCATGTTCAGTCTTGAGCTACCCAGTATATACAGAAATTCAGTCATAATGTCTAAATCATTTAATTCATTGGGAGTAGCATAATTTCTAGATGGACTAGGGTTCAGCGTAAAAAAAATAGTCCAAGAACTACTAGCCGAGTAGGTTGTAAGTCTCCTCTATGTGCATCAGATCACTCAAGCATGCCTTTATACCTTTGGCAGGGTATATTGGGTCCTCTCGATGGGTCGTATACATCGGACTCCACATTTAGCTAATGTGGTTTTGTTATCAGTTATTAGTAGCTCCCACAATTTAGTTAGAATCTATTGCATTGACAACTTATCAGTAAATTCAATATTCAGATTCAACATGTTTTATATTGGTCATTGCATTCGGTTATCTCAACATCAGTATATGATGTTTAGATTTCTATAATTGATTTTGTTCTTGTTTAGCTATATTATATTTAAGTTTTACTCTATCCAACATGCTCAGTACCTTCAAATACTGACATATACGTTTACTACATCTTCTCGTGATGTAGGTTGAGGTTCTCAGCATCCAGATTGTGCTTAGATTGATTTCTGATCTCCTGTTCAGAAGATTCAATGGTGTGTCCTCATCCTCCCAGGACGATATTCATGAGTTTCTGTTCAGTGTTTAGTCCTTTAGTTTCAGTTTTTTCTAGACTTTTTTGTGGCTTGTGCCAGGATTTCTTGTCAGTTTAGAGGCTATTTTCAGACATAGTTAGTTTCTGCTTAGCATTGAGTAATATTTATTTTTATTAAACTCGTCATTATATTAAATATTTCAGATGTAGTATATTGATATGCCCCATACTTTTATTTAAAGTATGATTTAGCTTCCGCAATAATTTATATTCTTTAGTATGCTCATGATCATGTCAATAGGATTAGCTTGGGATCGCTTGTGGTCCTAGGTCCCGCGTCAGTGTCTATAGGGTAGCTCGAGGCTTGAGAAACTTGGTATCAAAATACTAGGTTTAAGTGTCCTAGGATGTATGAAAAACCATACTAAGTAGAGTTATTTTCATGGATGTGATGTGCACCACATCTAATGAGAGGGAGGCTATGAAGTGTTTTCCAAAAACTTCACTTTGTTGTTACTCTTATCGTGCATAAGGTATCATCGAATTCCATTCTAACTCTACATTCTACATTTCTGATCATGCTTCCTCCCAGATCAAGAAGTCTCTAATGTTGAATTGAGGAGTGCCACTAAGATGTTTGCTTAGAGTGTCGCCGAACAGAACAATCAGCGGGTTCAAGCTCATATGAATCGAAATGGTGGATCGATAGCACTAAGGGTCATGACTTTGTTAGGATTTATCCGCCTGAGTTCTTAAGAGCATAAACTATTAGGATCCCCAGAATTTCTTGGATGATCAAAAATATCTTTGAGGTTATGCAGGTTACTCGGGATTATCGGGTTGAGTTGGCATCACTGTAGTTGAAAGATGTTGCTCATATCTGGTACACTCAATGGAAGAATAATAAGGGCACAAATGCAACTCCTATTACCTGGTTATGCTTTAGTGAGACCTTTCTAGATAAGTTTTTCCAATAGAGTTGAGATAAGCAAAAACCCAGGAATTAATGAACTTAAGGCTGGGTAACATGACAGTCCAAGAGTATGGAATAAATTTTAACTAACTCTATAGGTATGCTCTCACATGGTTGCTGACTCCATGGATTACATGAATAAGTCTTGTGTAGAGTGCAAATTTGGTGAAAATAGAGTGCAAAAATTCTATGTTACTAGGAGATATCAAAATCTCTAGGCTTATGACACATGCTCAGCAGGTTGAGAGTAATAAGCTAAAGGAACATGCGAAGGAGAATAAGAAGGCTAGAACTGGGAACTATGACTCGAGTGGTAGAAATCTCTCGTAGAGTTAGCAGAAGTATTCATCCCTAGCCCCTTCACTAGTTGGTGTTCCATCCTCCAAGAACATGTTTGAAAAGAAGGTTTAAGCACCAAACTCTAAGTATCAAGGAAGTGTTTCAGGCACCAATACTTACCCCACTTACCCTAAGTGTAGTAAGAAAAATCAAGGCGAGTTCCTTGCAGAAAAGGAAGGGTGTTTCGGGTGCGGTAAGTCTGGACATAGGTTGAGAGATTGTCCTTCTAGACAGGGTCAAGGAGGTGGAAATAGTAGATCTGAATCTACAACTTCATCAGCACCAACAAGTCTGCCAAGTCAGCAGGGTAACTGATCTTCTATAGGTGGCGATCAGCGCCAGAACAGGTTGTATGCTCTTCAGGCTCGTCAGGATGAGGAAGGTTCTCTTGATGTATTCATTGGTACATTACGAGTCTTTGACCTTGATAATTATGCATTGTTAGATCCAGGGGCTACTCTTTCTTTTGTAACTCCTTACATAACAGTCCAATTCAGTGTCAGTCCAGAATCTCTCTCAGAACCTTTCTGAGTCTCTATTCTAGTTGCTGACCCATTTATAGCTAGACGAGTATACAGAAATTTCCCTGTCACGGTATCTTAGAAATTTCTCTCATCAGATATTATAGAGCTAGAAATAGTAGACTTCGATGTCGTTAAAGGCATGGATTGATTACATTCCTGTTATGCCTCAGTTGATTGTAGAACTAGGATTTTTCTTTTTCAGTTTGCAAATAAACCAATCTTAGAATTGAAGGGTAGTAGCTTAGAGACTATGGGTCGATTTATTTCTTATCTTAAAGCCAAAAAGATGATCTCTAAGGGTTATCTGTATCATCTGGTTCGGCATAAGGATTTTAGCTCTAAAACCCCAACTCTTGAGTCAGTTCTAGTAGTTAATGAGTTTCCAGAAGTGTTTCCAGAAGTTCTTCCTGGAGTTCCTCCCTAAAGGGAAATTGACTTTGGAATTGATCTCCTTCCAGAAACCCAACCTATTTCTATTCCTCCTTAGAAAATGGCCACAGCAGAGCTTAAGGAATTGAAGGAGTATTTGAAAGACCTTCTAGATAAGGGTTTCATCAGACCTAGTATTTCACCATGGGGTGCACCAGTGTTGTTCGTAAAGAAGAAAGATAGTTGTCTCAGAATGTAAATTTACTATACAAAGTTGAACAAGGTAACAATCAGGAATAAGTATCCTAACCCCAGGATTGATGACTTATTTGACCAACTTCAGGGTGCTATCGATTTCTCAAAGATATACCTCAGATTGGGTTATCATCGGCTCAGAGTTAGAGATAGTAACATTCAAAATACAACCTTCAGAAAATGATTTGGTGATTATGAATTTGTATTTATATCATTTGGACTAACCTATGCTCCTGCAACTTTTATCGATTTGATGAACATAGTGTTATAATAGTACTTGGACTTGTTCGTTATTGTCCTTATTGATGATATACTCGTTTACTTTAGGAATGACGAAGAACATGCAAGTCATTTGAGAGTTGTTCTGCAGACTCTCAAAGATCGTTAGTTATTCGCTAAATTTAGCAAATGTGAGTTTTGATTGCAATCAGTTGCTTTTCTTTGTCACATTGTATGAGAGAATTCAAGTGGATTTGCAGAAGATAGAAGCAGTGAAACAATGGCCCACACCTCCCTCTGCTATAGATATCAAAAGTTTCTTAGGTCTAGCGGACTATTATAAAAGGTTCGTGAAAATATTTTCATCCATAGAGGGTTATTATAGAAGGTTCGTGAAATTATTTTCATTCATAGCCTAACTATGACTAGGTTGACTCAAATGATGCTTAAGTTTCAATGGTCAGAAAATTGTGTTAATAGCTTTGCAGAATTGAAAGCTAGATTGACTACAGCTTCTGTTTTGACTCTACCAGAGGGTTCAGATGGTTATGTGATCTATTGCGATGCATCCAGGTTGGCCTTGGTTGTGCATTGATGTAATGAGATAAGGTTATAGATTATGCTTCTTGACAGCTCAAGGTGCATGAGAAACACTATTCAACTCATGACCTCGAGCTTGCAACAGTGGTGTTTTCACTTAAGATCTAGAGACACGACTTGTTTGTTGTTCATATAGATGTTTTCACCGACCATAAGAGTCTTTAGTATGTGTTCACCCAGAAGGAGTTGAATCTCTCTAGAGGAGATGGCTTGAGTTCCTTAAGAATTATGATATGAGTGTGCATGACCATCTTGGTAAGGCGAATATATTAGTAAATGCTCTTAGTAGATTATCTATGGGTAGTGTAGCCCATGTTGAGGAAGAAAAGAAGGAGCTAGTGAAGGATGCTCATAGTCTTGCTCGCTTGGAAGTTCGCCTTATGAGCATATCCGATACTGGTGTAACAGTTCAGAATGGGGCGAAATCTTCTTTGGTAGTGTAGGTTAAGAAAAATCAAGGCACTGATCCCATCTTGCTTGAAATTAACGGTGCGACCCATAATTAGAGAGAGGAGGTTTTCTCCCAAGAGGTAGATGGTGTACTTTTCTACTACACATAGATTGTGTATTCCTAATGTGGGTAAGTGGAGACAACATATTATTGCACAAGTCCATAACTCCAGATATTCTATTCATCCATGTACCGCGATCTGCGGAAAATCTATTGGTGGAATGACATGAAAGAGAGATATAGCAGATTTTGTGAGTAAGTGCCCCGATTGCAAGAAGGGTTAGCTTGGAATAACTTGTGGTCCTAGGTCCCGTGTTTGCATCTCGGGGGTAGCTCGGGGCGTGACACAAAGCACATGTAATCTTTTAAAATGCAAGAAAAAAATAGTAGAATATTAAAAAAATTGTGGTTAAAAGAAATGAGAGAAAGTATTTTTAATATCATAAAGAGATAGTCATAACCTTTTCAGAATTCAAAACCTTTTGAAAAATTCACAACTTATTGAAAAATGAAAAATCACAACTTATTAAATAAGTTACTACTCCTTGGAAAGGCACAACTCTTTGGAAAAGTCACAACTGACTGAAATTATATTTTTTGTGTCTTATCGGAATAAGCACGACCTTTTGAGAAGTCCTGACATTTTGAGAAGTCATAACCTTTAATAAAAGTCACAACTTATTGAAAAATGACATTTCCTAGAAGTCACAACTCTTTAAAAGTCACAACTCATTGAAAAAATCACAACTCTTTGGAAATGCACAACTCTTGGGAAAAGTCACAACACAGAGAAAAATCAAAAACCTTTGAAAAAAGTAACAACTTATCAGAAAAGTCACAACTCACTGAAAAGTCACAAACTAAGTTAGGGATATTTTAGTAATTTAAAATTCAAAGTTAGGAGTTCATGTTTTTAAGGTGATATAAATATAATATAAATAATATATATATATATATATATATATATATATATATATATATATATATATATATATATATATATATATATATATCAATTGTGTATAAGAATCATGACACCTTGTCACATTAAAAAATAGGGCTTTTTGCTATTCTTAATTTTTAAATTAGAATATTTTCCAAGTACGAAAAAATTCACTAATTCTGTTATTTTTCATATAACTTAACAGACATGGTAAGTAAATAATTGCAATAATAGTGACACTTAAAATTTATTATGGAGGGTGTTTTATATAGGATCTTGAGATAATCTATGTCAAATGAAACCATTAATCTTAAAAAGATTAATATAGATGTATATGAGTTGCATATCATGTTGCTTCATGAAATAGTACTGGAATTGCATGATGAAAATGTGGAAACATTTGATTTAGAATCAATAAGAATGATGGCTATTACATGTTAAATATTCATTTGATGTTTTGAAATTTCTTAATAATTTGAATTATTAAGATTTTGATGATGTATCAAATTAATTTACCTTTTATTGTTGAGGAGATATCGGTATTGTGTAACACTAATGATGATATATCCTCCCAAAATAATAGTATTGATGTGTCCTCCTCCAACAAAAAGATAGAGCTTGTGCGTCGTCATCTCAACCATTTAATGAAAAGGAAAATAAGGACTTAAATGAAAACCAGTTTCTTAGAGTTAAGAACTAGTCTCCTAGAGTAAATGTAGACTTTCATTTTATTCTTATTCACTCTATGATGTTGATGAAACATTTCTAATTTGAGTGATTTTGATGAATTGATTAGAGATATAGATAATGTAACATTAAAGAACAAGCTAAATAGAAAGTTGATAGGGTAAATCGATATGAGCAACCATCTGGCCTACTAGGTATAGATACTGGTTTTGAAGACGTTTATAAGTGCTAGAGGGAAGATGGAGACGTTGAGCTTGGATCCCTAGCTCTATTCCTAGAACTTAAGGGATATTAGTTAATGTAAAAAAGTTTCCTTTTGTGTTCAATTATCTATGTGGCAAAAAATACATGGTGTGTGATCTTCTTCTCTTAACATGTCTAAACCATTTTAACCTCACTTCGCTCATTTTATTCACCACGAAGCCTCGAAGGACCTTTCAAGCCTCCCCGCTTCGATTCATTTGGTTTCCCTTTCTCACTCTGAAAGAAAGAAGAAAGCCTAAGCGAGCGAGACAAGAAGGAATGTTGGAGCTATTCCCTTAGTTGAGTCTGTTGTTGAATACTGTAAATTATTGACATTTTGGCACAAGAACATATTTTAAGGGAAAGACCACAAAATTAAAATGTCTTCTTTACTTTTTAAAAGATTGAAACTATATCTTTCTTACTAGAACTTGGAACAAGCTCTAGTTATACCTTTGTAACTGAAGCCTAGCGAAAGAAGAGATAATTGGAGACTTAGGACTTGGAACCCTAGCTTTTTTCCTAGAACTTGGGAGAAAATTAGAGGGGATGAACTTGAATGTGGATTGGGGATTTGAGAGAATGAGAGATTTAGGATTTAGAGGTAGCTATATGTCTTAGAATTAGGTCAAATGATGTGGCATAGACATTAAACACATAGGAAAAAAGACCCTTATATACCTTTAAGAATTGACTAGCGGAAGTGATCTATGATTGGAACCTAAGGTATGTAGACCTTTCTATGTCTCGTATTGGTCAACGGTAAAACCAACTAAACTTTACTAACTTGCGTTCCCATACACCTATATCTAACACCCCCGATCCATAACGTTTAGTCACTTCATTCATATCCAATCATGACCATGTGACGCCCGGGAGCACCCCCCTAGACTTAACCGACGTCTTGGTCTTCAAAAAAGACTTAGACTAGCCCTTAGCATACATCATGAAATATCATTGGTAGAAAAAAATGCGGAAAATTAAATTTTTTACATAGTGAAGTATACTCAGACTTCTCACATATCATATATGGAGTTTACATGTACTCCTCCATTATGAATTTTACATAGATCTATCATTTCGCATAATCGATTCATTTAAGTAATCTAGTACTTTGTCTAACATATATCCATAAAAGAGAGTTACAAAGGTTTGGACATAGCCCTTACAAGTACAATTGTCACATATACGCTTAAAACAATAGTCTCAAGAATAAGGAAAGAATAATTGTCTTTAGACATAAGCAATACTACTAGGATAGAACAATTGGCACCATCTTCGAACTTTGAGGACTCACCAACAATTTGGGAGAAATTCAAAGTCTTCTTGCAAATGGCCCCGAATCACCTCAACAGCCCGAACCTACATATTTGTAGAAACATAAGGAATACGGGTTAGTACAACCACTTGTACTAAGTATGGAAACATATGCACATAAAACCTTTAAATACGTGCACAAAAGGGACCATCTCTTTGGAAGCATGCTAAGTCAGGTGGAAAGCCTTTGTCTATACACATATGAGAGAATATACAAGCAAATGATCAAAACCACATATGACATATTCATATACATATATAGTAACAACACCAAAATAAAGTCATATAAGAATATCATATTCAAGAGTTCATATCATCGAAGCATATAAGACCCTTACCAACAATCTTATCCCAAGCCTACAAGTGCAATGCTCATGTGAAGCCCCATGACACCACATTATCAAGTAAACCAGAAAAGAGATCAAAAGTAATATGTTACCCGATATGACATAACATCATGAGTAGTCACCAACATACATATCAACTTAGACCATTATTATGTTCATCAAATGAAACAAACATCATATAAGAGCAATATCATATAAGATGAACATGATACATTTCATTATAACACAAGTCCATAAGAACAACCTCCTATGACTCCCCTCAAGGTCAACTTGTCTAATACATAGGTAAAAGGATGATACCCTTACCCATACTAAGTAGTATACCCTTAAGTCACCCTAGTTAGTGTCCATCTTTATTACTTCCATTCATTGATTTTACTTTCAGGAACAATCGCCTTAACCGACAATAGACCACGTGAGCAAAACATGGAATCCGCTGTCATGAAACCCTAAAGCGAAAGAAGGTTCATTACTTGCCAAGGTAGAACCAAAGATGAACATAACATTCTAGGTGGATCCACTAGTTTGCATTCCTATGGGGGGGGGGACATAGTTAAGGAACTAAAAGATAGACTAGAAACTCATGTATGAACATTTCATGGTAGTATCCATGTCATGACAACATTAGTGAACCTACCTTCCCTCTTGGGAAAGGAAACCTATCGCATCTAGTTAGCTCGGTGCTAAGTTAAATTTCCTTTGAAATTCCCTTAGGTCATTCTTAATCATCAAATCTTAATATAGTCCATAGAAGACTAACCCCTTGTATAATAATTTCATTAGCTCATTAGGTATAGGTTGATAACTTCCTTTTATCACAATCCATCATTAGTGAGATCAACAAATCATAGTCATATAATATAAGGCACACAACAGGATCACCTTCAACATTGTATCATCTTACCCTTACGATGATCTCATAATTCAACATATTCATAAGATGCCATCGTAATCATCATATAATCATCTTCTTAATATATTAACATAATCATACTTCAATTAAATATCATCATCAAGAATAAATAAACATTATTGATGTAGAGAACTCATAATCATAAAGGTCTTACCAAATAGCTTCTAAAACCTTCTTCAAGATCTTACCATAAATTCATCAAAAAAATTCAATGATATACTCATCATCATTATAGTGAATTAAACAATAACATAATCAATTCCAACAACCCTAATCACATACAACTTCAATTCATGGCTAGGGTTAGGGAAAAGGGATTAATAATGAATCTTTTAGGATGAACCCATCGGTAACCCCTTAAACTTGGCACTAACTCTCACTTATACACTTCAAGTAAGCCTTATTCATTTTAAACACCTAAATTAGGTTTTGATTGTGTCATTTTGACGCATTTTTTATATTTTCAGATTCAGCTTAAGCGTGTTGAACAAAAACTTTTTACGTGGGGAAATAAACAAATCTACATGTGACACATTGATTTATTTTAATTTTAAAAAAGACATCATTTTATTTGTTTTTTCTCCATATCTCTTACCTTGGACCCACCCCTTTCTTCATTTTCTTTGCATGCCTTCTTCTTCTAAAACTCCACCAACGACAGGGAAAAAGTACAGTTTGTATTTTCTCTTCTCACAGGTCACTATAGTTGCAAAGAAGGACAAAAATAAAATTTATCTCCCTTGAAACATTCATCTTCATTATAATTGATAAAGATATTAATTATTAATTCAAAAATTAATTATCTGATCTGTAACTTTACATAATTATTTATTTCAATTTCTAGTGAATATACAATCATTTTGGGCAGAAAAAATATTAAATTGGGATTGAAACGATATGAAAAATAAATTTTAGGGAAATGCTTCTATTTCAAAATTGTAATCATTTTTTTTATGTTCAATAGATCTGCACACTTAAGAGGAAACGATTAGTGATAAGCGATTATTATGTAACAAGAAACTATGGATGAAAAATTAAATGTGAGATCACAAAATAAAAAGAAATTGGTTCTCAAGAATGAGGAAGAAATCAAGTAATATACTAACCTAAAAAAAATTGCATCATGGTGAAAAGTGGCAGAGAGAGCCTGACAAAGAAGAACGAAAAATAAATAAATTCAAGAGGATGGTGCAGAAGAGAGAAAAGTGAGGAAGAAGACGAAAAAATAAACTTCTTCGGAAAACTTTTCAAACGCGCTCAAAATTCGTGTAGGACATATATCTAGTTGAGTCAGCAGAAAGTGTTAAAATGACACAATACAAACTGTTGAAAATGAACAAAATCTATTTAAGGTATTTAAATGAAAGTTAGTGCCAAGTTAAAGGGGTTGTCGATGGGTTCCCTTAATCATTTATAGAAACTAGTTCAATGACTAAGAACTATAAAAACTTCACCATTAATTAACCATAAATTATCAATATAAACCATAACAATACAACATCAAATCAATTTGAAAGGGAATTGAATGAAAACCCATGTTTTTGACAAGGAAACAGTAAGGAACATATAATATCAAGGAAATGGTATGGAACATATAAACATCAAGAATTTATATGCCTCTTTGTAATTTCAGAACAACAAGGACACATGTCTGGTGTGTTTCATTCTTTGGAGGAGTTTCGAAGCCAACAGAACTAGTGACAATATGTTTTGCAAATTCATGTTAAATATTAATTAACTAAAACTTAAAATGAAGAAGCTTTCATAATTAGTCAATTCCATAAATTATTGAGAAATTTTAAGATAAATATGAGTTAAATCTATAATAGATACTGAACATTTGGTAAGATTAAAAAAAGGCGGATATGGAAATAAACATAAATATTTTACAAACAAAATGGAAAGCGTAAATATGACAAAGTGAAATAAAAGATGAAAAATTACTAACTTTTACGTCCGCAAGTTCATATATTGCAACAAAATCATTTATGCAACTCATCACTCTAAAATGAGAAATGGTTGGTCTGAAAAAGTTGATGCAACAACATTAAGTTGTAGGTTAACTTTTTGTCTGAGTTGATCAATCCCAAGATCAAAATTAAAAATACAAGGATCATATCATTTAAAACCATTATCATTAAACACTGACCGAATTGACATTCTTGGCAACATGTGATGGAGACGAGAAAACATTGTCGCAAAGATAGAGGAAAGAAAATTAAGAAAGTTAATAATACCCAACACACTCTCAATATGGGAATTATGGAGAAACCCTTGACCTGTGTTTATAGGTAAATTTCCACTAAAGAGGTAGCTTTCTTTAATGGAAATTCACCTGTAAAAATAGGTCAAGAATTTTCTCCAAACTACCAAATATTCATAAAGTGTTGAGTATGATTTACGTTCTTAATTGAACTCTTTCGTCTAGCTCTGTGAAAATGTTTCTCCGTCCCTATTTCCTTGGTGTCAAGTATGAGAATTCTCGATTGGTGTTTGTTCATAATGTTTTGAATATCATGATTCTTATATTTTTAATTTAAATCTTATGACTCATCAACTCAGCCTAACTTTGTTGCGTCGATTTTACAAAACAAACCATCTGGCATACATTGGACTAATGAGTTCCACGTAAGATGTGTTGCTATTGTTGATGAATTTGGTGAGTCTAGGGGTAAGTAATGTTTTACTCTTTTTCATATAATTTTTCTATATATGTTTTTTTTATTTTTTACTTTCCTTGTAAAATATGTATTTTTTTTATGTGTATCCCCCTTTTTTTTAGTGTTATCAGTTGTCCGATATCTATTTTAGATTTAACACATATTTATACATATCTATCATAGAATTTCTCAATGTTTTATGCAATTAACTTGTTATAAAAGGTTATTTACTTTCATTTTTAGGTGATTAATATCACTTAATATGACTTATTCATTATTGTAGTTTTTTTCTAACATTTATTTTGATATTCTTCACTTGGGTCTATCGAAAACAATCTCTCAACATCACCTCCACAGGATAGAAGTAGGGTTGCATGCACATCAAATTTAGTAAAAGTGAAAATGAAAAAAATATGATATTTAATTAATGTTTTATCGCTCTAGTGTTTTCAATTTATACTTTTAGTCAGGAAAATAATGTCGCCTACAGTTAAATGAAACGTTGTTTGAAGTATTCATTTAGTTACATTGTAAGAGAAACTGATGAAGTTACGTAATAAGTACTATTAACTGCAATAACATTCGTCCAGACTATATAGTTGCAGTAAGTTACCTGAGGAAGAGAATAGAGCCTCCAAATGTAGTTAGTATTTTTCTTGGATTCACTATGGCTCGTTCAAAAGTACAACCTCAGTTGAGAACATACAAAGCCATTGTATCAATAACATCTTGTCATAGAAATGCCCAGTTCATCATAGCTTTGGACAAAGAGGACTAAAGCTGAAAAATCCAACAAAAAGATATTCATTCAATGATGAAATCACATTTAGTTTCTTGTATTTTTATTGTAAGAAATAACTGGCTTGTCATTAAATATACAGTTTTAAGATATTAATTCAATAACAATTAGATAGAATATGTGAAACTTAAGCATCAAACACTTCAAAATAGAATATTACAGATCTAAAGATAGAAAGCATGCACATGCATATATTGATAACGTAAGTAACTTTTCTGTATATGTTATTGTAAGTTGTATGTTGTTTATTTTTTTACATATGTTCTAACCCAATTTAGAACTATTGAAGTATCTACAAATTAACTGAAGATGCAAACCAAATAGAGAGGTGGAAAATTGAGTTCAATAAGGATTCACTTATTTATTTATATGAAGTTAGGTTTATATATCTCTTTTTATTAAATCCCTCTAGCATATTCTTGCAGACACTCATTCAAATTTAGAAACAAAATCTAAGAGTCCCTTTACCTAAAAGTTTAATCTCATTAAAGCAACCTTTGTAGCTACGAAAAAAACTAAAAGCCCTAAATTCATACCATATATCATGTCTGGAAAAAAAAAAGCAAAGCTCAAATAGCAATCAATATAAAAAAAGCCAAAAAAAAAAAATCAAGCAAAGAAACACAATTTGGGATTTGAAATAAATTCATCACACCCAAAAAAATGGAGTAGACACATACATGGAAGAAACCAAAAGATATAAAAATCGAAGCGTTGTAATCTAATAATGGAGTTCCTACACCAGAATAATAGCCGCCTGCAACTACTATCAAAATACTCCTTCCAGAAGCAGCCACATCCTCCATCACGTATGACAAAGATTATAGTGTTGCGGATTATTTAGGGTTTAAGCATAAAGGTAAATGGTTTGAGATAGCCTTATATAGAGAGAGGTGTTAAAAAGTGCAGGCCCATCCCATTTTGGCACAAGACTCACTGGCCAAGGAATTTGAAGGGCTGGGGTGGATCGGCTCATCATTTTGAAGGGTCTAAAAATGCTCAACTCAACCCAGCTTTAGAAGGGTTGAGGTTTGGGCCGGGCTAGCCCTTCTTCTTTTTTCTTGTTTTTCTTTTCAAGTTTATAATTTTATAACATCAAGAAAAATGAGAAGATTTTTTTAAAAAAATATGGAAAACAGTCGAGTTGTTTCAACAGCACTAGAAAAAAATCTAGTATAATTAGCATGGATTTTGCATACCGAATACGCGAGCAAGATAAAAGAGTGACAAGCAAGATGGGAGGGAGACGAACCCACAATATTTATATATGCATCTTAGATTCATGTTAATCTACTTCAGTGTATCTAGAACAACGTACGTGTATTGTGAGCCCTTCTATTTATGTGACACAGACTTATACTTCTATGAATTTTTATTGTGAACCCTTCTATTTACTCTTTTGTTATCTGAACTCATTGAACCTCAGTATTTTAATATAATTGTAAGTTTGATATTGTTCGTGTTGAACAAACACTTATACGTTGGCTAAACGAACAAATATTTTGATTCATGTAGGAATATTTCAATCACGTATAAAATGACTAGCATGAGAAAAAGAAAACTCATTTTTTATAGTTCATCTAGATATGTCTACTTTTGTTTGCAAAGGGAGTAAATTTTTTCATTCTCTCATGAGGTCATACCCTCCGTGATTTACCCCTTCTCCCACGAGCTCAGTTTAAGGGCATTTTTTCTTTTGATATACATTATATGTTTCTAGGTTTTTCAAGTTATATTAGTTCGTATGTTTTTTTCTTTGTCTTTTTGTATTTGTTTGATTTTAGAGTCGAGTGTCATTAAATATTGGATATTATATTTTGAT
This sequence comes from Solanum peruvianum, assembly GCA_027705065.1. Lineage (NCBI taxonomy): Eukaryota > Viridiplantae > Streptophyta > Magnoliopsida > Solanales > Solanaceae > Solanum > Solanum peruvianum. The sequence goes on from JAKWJD010001765.1 coordinate 51,287,061, forward strand.
TTGTGCCTAGTGTTAGTGTAATATGCTTGTGTAGTGAGTATTATGACTTCAATAGAATATTTCAGAAATTCGAGTAGATTCTAGGATTTATTCATAACGTCTCAATATCAACTTAAATTACTATTATTTTTCGTCAGTTGTGTTAGGTATTAATTATGTTAGTGGTGCATATATATATCTATATATATATATATACACACACACACACACACACACACACACACACACACACACACACACACACACACACACACACACACACACATATATATATATATATATATATATATATATATATATATATATATACACACACACTACTTTATCTACACATGTGTTGCACGTGATTACAAATTAAGAAAATTTTGTTACAGTATATACTATTATTTATTTAGCGAAGATTTTAATAATATGGTTTGCAACAGTATAATATTACAGATTCTTTTTTGTATGTTCAATGTGGATGATAGTATATATCTCTTATTCACAAGAACATATGAAGATGGTCAATGAAATTTTTAATTAGTTAAATGAATATATTAATTTCACTTTCCTAAGGTTTAATCATTGAATTCGTGGTATCTCAATAATATTAGCTTATAGACGATATTTTTTGTATATTTTTCTTGTCATCTATCCAAATGTGTTTGCACATGTATTTCACGTTATAATGTTCACTAGCCATATGAACATGTGAAAAGAACAACTATATTTTATTTTTTAGAACTATTTTTAGTACTGTTCTTGTAACGTGCATCCGCACGTTAGTCGCCTAATGATATTAGAAAACTTTAATTTATATTGCTAAGTTCAAATCTAAGTCCTTTCATATGTAAGTTTAACATAAGAATATAACTCTGCACAAAATATAACATAAAAATATTGTGTAAGATGTTGGAGGTTTGATATAATAAATACTTCATGGAAATAAATATTTTATTTTATCACAGGAATTAATATATTTTAATAACTAAAAACAAGTGTTAATAATCAAAAAAAATTGTCTATAAAAAATATACGTATAATGAAAATTATTCCAAAATGTTTGGGCGGTATACCATCAAATTTTATAGAAAAAACTACAATTTCAAACGAAAAAAAGAAGAAGTAACTAAAGACATGACATTCATAATAAAAGACAACACATTAAAATATATAGAGAAAAATATTTTCATACTAATTGAATTATATTTTGTTAAAAGTAGAATTACTCTAGACAAAACATAACTTACTCTGGACGAAACATATCATATGTATAAAAAACTATAATCATATAATAATAATAAATATGATAAACAGAAAATAAGGCATGAATATGTTAAAAATAAAGATAAACTATATATATATATATATATAATGAATTTAAAAAAATATTACTCAATGAATCACTTAGTCATTTTTCTACTATACATTATTTATTTTTTATTTTTACTTTTGCACTTATTTTGTATCTCTGTATAACTGTTATTTACATGAATTTTTTAAACGTTTGAGATTACACATAAAAAGGAAAAAGTACAAATATGTTGGTTTAAAAAGATATATAATTATCAAACAATGAAAAGACATAATTATTATTCTATCAGATTTAACATGTTTACCCTCATAATAATTAATGATAAATACAAACTGTGATAAGCTTTACTATATATATCCTAAAAATAGAAGAAAGGTTGAAAATTTACAAGGGATATAGAATAACCTACTGTAAAATGCAAGATGTTTACAAACTTGAATAACACAAGGAATGTAAATAATGTGGTGTGAGTATGTTTAATAAACTCTTCACTTGCCCCCACTTATCCTACAAATTAAAATTGAAAGGTTATTAGACATTTCTTTATCTACATTTAATTAGTACATGAATATATGATGCATTAAGATCTTATTTGATGCATGAATTTAAATAAAACTTTTACTTAACATTTAAATAATTAAATAGACATTAATATTAATTTATTTTAGAGGTAAAATTAGGGTAAAATGATAATTCAACTTTGAGGTTAGGAGCTTCCCACTTATAATAATATATGATATTGTTTTGTAAGTTAAAAGTTATAACATAATAAATGGTGTTCTTGTTGTTGACTATTATATGGACTTCCCAATTGACTGTGTAAATAAATTAGATCAAGTTATCAAGTTAACAGATATATATATATATATATATATATATATATATATGTATATATATACATATATACATATATATACATATATATATATATACATATATGTATGTATATATATACATATGTATATACATATATATATACATATATGTATATACATATGTATATACATACATACATATATATATATATATACATATATATATATATATATATATATATATATATATATATATATATATATATATATATATATATATATATATATATATATATATAAATATGTATATATATTCAAATGTTTATTTTACACCCAACAAAGATATAGTTCATATACTTGTAAGTAATTTACAATATATTCAATAAAGCATGATTCATCGGAGGAAAAACAACAACATTGTGTTATCACATATATAGGGGCGGTATAATACTATGAAAATTATTGGTCAAAAGTTAATTAGGGAAAATGCATAAGTACCCCTTGAATCTTTGCCTAAAAATCCAAAGACACACTTATACAATACTAAGTTTCTATTACCCCGTGAACTTGTTTTAAAAATAATTTTCAACCACTTTTCAGCCTACGTGGCAGTAGCTTGAAAAAAAATGTCAACACACGCTGGGCCCACAAGATAGTGTATACGTTGAGGGGGTACTTGTGAAATTTCGAGAGTTATCACCACAACCATGCACTTAACAAGTTACAAAGGAACCACTATTAGCAACTGATTTAACTTTGATCTGATAAAATTATTACAGAAAAGGCAGCACAAGGTTGTCATACAACTAATGGCACAAGTAATACGCTGACAAAACTGTATAATTTCTATTTTCACCGAAAAAAAATATGTCTTTTTAATCACAACTCGATACTAATCAGCATATACTAAGATTAAAGGCATCACTTACAACCTTATTCAAACTCACTCAATGAAACAAATCACACGTAATCTTTTAAAATGCAAGAAAAAGAATAGTAAAAGATTAAAAAAATTGTGGTTAAAAAAATGATAGAGTATTTTTTGTGTCTTACAGGAATAGTAATAACCTTTTAAATAGGTCACAACTTATTGAAAAATGAAGAGTCACAATTTATTGAATAAGTTGCAACTCCTTGGAAAGGCACAACTCTTTGAAAATGCCACAACTCATTGAAATTACTTTTTTATGTGTCTTATCGGCATAATCATGACCTTTAGAGAAGTCCTGACATTTTGAGAATTCACAACCTTCTCGGAAAGTCACAACTTATTGAAAAATGACCATTCCTAGTAGTCACAAGTCTTTCAAAAGTCACAATTTATTGAAAAAGTCACAACTCAGTGAAAAATCACAAAGAAAAAAGTAACAACTTATCAGAAAAGTTATATATATATATATATTAATTGTGTATAAGAATTATGATACCTTGTTACATTAAATAAAATAGCGGTTTTTTCTATTCTTATTTTTCAAGTATGAAAAAATTCACTAATATTGTTATTTTTCATATCACTTAACAGGCATGGTAAGTAAATAATTGCAATAATAGTGACACTTTAAATTTAACATGGAGGGTGTTTCGTATATGATCTTGAGATAATCTATGTCAAAGGAAACATTAATCTTGAAATGATTAATATAGATGTATATGAGTTGCATATCATATTGCTTCATAAATTCGCACTAGAAATGGATGATGAAAATGTGGAAAAATTTTATGTAGAATCAACAAGAATGATTGCTATTACATGTTGAAAATTAATTTGATGTTTTAAAATTTCTTCATAATATTTAAATGATTCAGATTTTGTGGATGTATCAAATTAATTTACCTTTAGTTGTTGAGGAGCTACCGGTATTGCGTAACACTAATGATGATACATCCTCCCCATAAAAAGTAGTGTTGATGTGTCCTCCTACCACAAAAAGATAGAGCTTGTGTGTCTTCATCTCAACCATTTAATGAGAATGAGAATAAGGGCTTAAATAAAAACAGAGTTAAGGACTAGTCTCCTAGAGTAAATGTAGAGTTTTCATTTTTATTCTGATTCACTCTATGATGTTGATGAAACATGTATAATTTAAGTGATTTTGATGAATTTCTTCAAGCTAGACAATCTAACATCCAAGAACAAGTTAAATAGAAAGTTGATAGGGTAAATCTGTACGAGCAACCATGTGGACATGTAGGTATAGATACTAGTTTTGAAGACATTTATAAGTGCAAGAGGGAAGATGGAGACGTTGAGCTTGGACTCCTAGGTTTCTTCCTAGAACTTGAGATGGATTAATAAATGTAAAAAAGTTTTCTCTTGTGTTCAATTATCTATGTGGCAAAAAAGACAAGGTGTGTGATCTTCTTCTCTTCACATGTCTTTAACCTCACTTCCCTCATGTTATTCACCACGAAAGTGTTGTTTAATACTGTAAATTAACGACGTTTTGGTGCAATAACATATTTCTAGTGTAAGACCACAAAATTAAAATATCTTCTTGACTTTTTATAAGCTTGAAACTCTAGATTTCTTACTAAAACTTAGAACAAGCTCTTGTTGTACCTTAGTAAATGAATCCTAACAAAACAAGAGACAATTGGAGACATTGGACTTGGTACCCTTGCTTTTTTCCTAGAACAGTAGAGACAATTAGAGGGGATGAACTTAGATGTGAATTGGGAATTTGAGGGAATGAGAGAGTTAGGTAGATTTAGGGATTGAGATGTAGCTATAGGTCTTAGAATCAGGTCAAATGATCTGGCATAGACATTAAATACATAGAAAAAGACCCAATATACCTTTAAGAATTAACTAGCGGAAGTGATTTATGATTGGGACCTAAGGTATGTAGACCATTATATGGCTCTTACTGGTCAACTGTAGAACCAACTTCAGAAATTCATCCACTTCCCACAGAACCATTCTATGATTTATCCAATTTCCTAAGCCTCTAAAGACAACTTATAGAGCCCAATTTCAAGAACAAAATTTCCTAAGCCTAGTATCATTATTATGCAACCCAGATATGACCCATATGACTGACTACATTCCACCTTATCTATTTGTAGGCCGAACATCAGAGTCTCGCCATTTCTAAAACTCAACTCAACTACTTTCTTCCTATGACCTGTAGGATTTCTTATAGTTTGTTGCTAAGAGTCACAGTTCCTGAAACAAGGACAAATATCTGAACTCTTCCTTTTCAATCAAACATATGAATTTATGAAATGTTACACTAATGAGAATGATTCATCTCATATCACTAGTTATTCTTCTAATATTGAATCAGCTTGTCATTTCTTTGATAAATTGTGAAATGGTTTTGGTTGAAAGTATAAGTCAAATTTCACCATCACCTAAGGTTTAGTACTCCCAAATAGAAAATAAAGAAGCTAGATGTGTTTTTGATTCCTCTAACACTATTGATTCTATTTTATTTGCTTCTAATCTTTACCACCATCCTGCATTTATGACAGTAAAATTTTGTGGCATGCAAAATTAGGACATCTGCGTTTTGTAAACTGAAGAATTTCTCTACCATATCTTGAGCTTTTCTACTGACAACCTTTTGTATCACATATCTGATGGAAAGACATACTTGTATACTTTTCTAGTAAAGTACTAATATTACAAACAAAATTTTTTAACTACTACAAATTGACCTATGGAGATCATACCACAAATCCACATATGATAATTGCGATTATTTCTTGACAATGGTGGATTACCATAGTAGATTGATTTGGACACAGTACATGATATGCCAAAGTAATGCACAAAAAGTTATGGAAGCCTTCATATCTTAAATAGAAGGCCAATTTCAAACCAAAGATCATGCCCTTATAAACCTCAACAAAATGTTGTGATAGGAAGGAAACACAAATATCTCTTGAAAACAACAAATGTATGTACTTATTTTTCAATAAAATTGCCTACGAGATATTGGATTCCTCTGTTTTCCTACAATTTTAAGGCCCACAAAGACAAATTTGAATCAAGGGAAACACCACACATTTTGTTGGATACCCTTTCAATTCAAAAGGCTACAAGGTACCACATCAAGCTACTAAGAGAGATCCTATATTAAGATATGTTCTCTTTTGATGAAACTATTTTTCCTTATGATATTTCCCCTTGAATGTTCCCGTATCATTTATGTCTTGAAATTACTTTTCTATCATTTGGATAAATTGTTTTATATGTGTGATACGACAAGAACTTTTGTTAATGATTAATTGTTGAAAAGAAATACATTTTATGAAGTTAGTACTAACCAAGTAACCAATAATATGATGTGCATACATTGGATTCAAATACATATCCACAATCATCTAACCATGTACCATCCCTGCCTAGTCCTAGCACATATGTTTCTAGTGACGCCCCACCGTCAACTGCACCTCGAAGGCAAACTAAGACAATTTATACCACCAACTATTTGAAATAATACAACTACACTTTACTAACTTGCTTTACCCTACACCTACATCTAACACCCCCGGTCCACAACGTTCATTCACTTCATTCATATTCAATCATGACCATGTGTCATGCCCGGGAGCACCCCACAGACGTAACTGGTGTCTTGGCCCTCAAAGAGGACTTATATTATCCCTTAGCATACATCATGACATATCATTAGTAGAAAAATGTGTAAATTAAAACTTTTACATAGTGAAGTGTACTTAAATTTCTCACATATCTTATATGGACTTTACATAGACTCCTCCTTATGAATTTTATATAGATCTATGATTTAGCATTGTCAATTCATTTAAGTAGTTTAATACTATGTCTTACATATATCAATTTAAACGAGAGTTACAAAGGTTTGGGCATAGCCCTTACAAGTACAATATGTAACATATACACTTAAAACAATACTCTCAAGAATGAGGAAAGAATAAGTGTATTTAGACATAAGCAATACTACTAGGATAGAACAATTGGCACCATCCACGAAGTTTGAGGACTCACCAACAACTTGGGAAAAGTTCAAGTCTTCTTACAAATGTAACGACCTGTTTAGTCGTTTTGAGCAGTAGAGTTTATTCTGGTAATAACTGTCTGATTAGACGGATCCCACGACGGACCGTCATGGGCACGACGGACCGTCGAGGGGGTCTCATTCCAAAACACTTAGAATTATGAAATTTGGGTACTGAGATCGACTCTCTGAACTTCGTGACAGAATGGCAGGACGGACCGTCGTTGGCACGAAGGACCGTCACAAATCTTTCCACAGAATTAACTCTCTGAACTTTGTGACGGACCTGCAGGACGGACCGTCACAGTCATGACGGACCGTCATAGGCTGCGTAACCCTGACTAGGTCGGGTTTCTGTTAAAAGTTTTAAAGGGGCGTTTTGGACTATTCATGCTTATAATTATAATGTTAGTGGATTAATGTTAATAATTCAATTACTTTGGGGTTAAAGGAGATAACCTTAAAATAAATAGTGGGTTATTTTATCATCTTTTATACTTAATTATATGCTAATTGGGGTAAAAGAAGAGGAATTTCAATAAAAAAAAAAGAAAGAACAGAGAGAAAAGAGAGAAACGATCGAGAGGAAGAGAAGAACAAAAGGAAAACAAAGGTTTTGGGAAGATAGCTTGTTTGATTGCGATTCTTCGGTAGAGGTAGGTTATGGTTTATGCTACTTCATAGTAAACTCTTAATAGCGAATGATATGTATTGGGTAGTATTGTAAAGTCTTCTATATGCTTAATTGTTTGCTTGCATGATGTGAATATGTAATTGTAAGGGATTGGGAAGATGAGGCTGTGAATCTTAAATCGTAATTTTACTTTGTTAATGATGATGCCTTGGTATAAAAGAAGGCTTGATGAACTAAAGTAATGAGATTAGAGGATCGGGTGTTACGTTATGACACCACGATAGTAATAGAGGATCGGGTGTCACGTTCCGACACCAGGATAGTATATGGATCGGAGTGTCACGTTCCGACAACAGGATATTATATGGATCGAAGTGTCACGTTCCGACACCAGGATAGTATATGGATCGGAGTGTCACGTTCCGACACCAGGATAGTATATGGATCGGAGTGTCACGCTCCGACACCAGGATAGTAGATGGATTGGAGTGTCGCGTTCCGACACCAGGATAATAGATGGATCGGAGTGTCACGTTCCGACACCAAGATAGTAGTGGATCGGAGTGTCACGTTCCGACACCAGGATAGTAAAGAGAATGAATCTTGAAATATGTTAATATACTCAATCTAAAGAACTTGTTTCCCAAATGAGTATGGTTTGGAGGCTTTAGTCCTCATAGATGTGCTTGGCGTTGTGACCAAGTGTTATGGTAATTGTTGTTGTCACATGTTAAGAATATTAGCTGATTTTATGTTATTAGCTGACATATATTGCTTTCTATTTTGAGTTGGCCGATGATACCTACTCAGTACTTGTGCCTTGTACTGACCCCTACTTGTATTTGTTTTTCTTTGATTATTTGTGGAGTGCAGCAAACGTGCCATCGTCTTCAACTCGTCCTCAACTCTAGCCAGTCTTCATCACGTCAGATTTCAGGGTGATCTATTGCTTCTAGCTTGGACTGGATTCTTCTTCTTCATGTCTTGATGCCTTGAAGTTCCGGCATGGACTAGCTGTTTATTTATTTAGCTTCCTAGACACTCTTGGATTTTAGTAATTTGAGGATAGATGTTCTTGTGGTGATGACTTCCAGATTTTGGGAATAATACGTGTTGAGTTTTTAATAGTTATTTAATCAATTTTTATTAATGAGTTTTAAGTCTTCCGCATTATATTCTGTTTATTATGGTTGAAATGTTGGGGTTTAGATTGGTTGGTTCGCTCACATAGTAGGATAAGTGTGGGTGCCACTCGCGGCTCGTTTTGGGTCGTGACAACAAATGGCCCCGAAAAACCTTACCAGCCTAAACCTACATATTTGGAGAAACATAAGAAATATGGGTTACTACAACCACTTGTACTAAGTATGGAAACATATGCACATAAAACCTTTGAAAAAAGGCATAAAAGGGACCATTTCTTTGGAAACATGTTAAGTCATTTGGAAAGCCTTTGTGTAGACGTATATGAGAGCATATACAAGCAAATAATCGAAACCAAATAAGACGGACTCATATTCATACATAGTAGCAACACCAACATAAAGTCATATTAGCATATCATGTTCAAGAGTTCATATCATTAAAGCATATAAAACTCTTACCAACAATCCCATCGCTAACCTACAAGTGCAATACTCATGTGAAGCCCCATAACCCCACATAATCAAGTAAACTAGAAAAGAGATCATAAGTAATGTCTTACCTGATATGACATAACATCATGAGTAGTCACCAACATACATATCAACTTAGACCAATATCAAGTTCATCAAATGAAACCAACATCATATAAGAGCAACATCATATAGGATCAACATGATACATTTAATTATAACAAAAGTGCATAGGAACAAACTCCTATGACTCCCCTCAAGGTCAACTTGTGTAACACATAGGTTAAAGTCCTATACCTTATCCCTTAAGTCACCCTAGTTAAGTCCATATTTATTACTTCCAGTCATTCATTTTACTTTCGGGAACAATCGCATTAACTGACAATAGACTATGTGAGCTAAACATGGAATCCGATTTCATGAAACCCTAAATCGAAAGAAGGTGATCTACTTCCCAAGGTAGAACAAAAATATGAACATAAAATTTTAGGTGGACCCATTAGTTTGCATTCCTACGGGAGGAAACATAGTTAAGGAACTAGGAGATATAGTGGAAACTCATGTATGAACATTGCATGGTAGTATCAATCTCATGAGAACATTAGTGAACCTACATTACCTCTTGGAAAAGGAAACCTCTCATATCTAGTTCGCTTGGTGCTAAACTAAATTTCCTTTGAAATGCCTTTAGGTCATTCTTAATCATCAAATATTAATATAGGCCATAGGAGACTAACCCATTGTATAATCATTTCATTAGCTCATTAGGTATAGGATGAGAACTTTCTTTCATCAAAATCCATCATTAGTGAGATCAACACATCACAGTCATATCATATAAGGCACACAAGAGAATTACCTTCAACCTTGTATCATCATACCCTTACAATGATCTCACAACTCAACATATTCATAACATGCCATCATAATAATCTTCTTAATCTATGCACATCATCATACTTCAATTAAATATCATCATCAAGAATAAACCAACATTATTGAAGTAGGGAACTCATAATAATAAAGGTCTTACCAAATAGCTTCCAAAACATTCTTCAAGATCTTACCGTCAATTCATCAAAAAATTTCAATGATACACTCATCATCATCATCATCATTATAGTGAATTAAACAATAACATGATCAATTCCAACAACTCTGATCATATACAACTTCAATTCATGGCTAGGGTTAGGAAAAAGGGTTCAATAATGAATCTTTTATAGAAACTAGGTCAAAGACTAAGAACTATAACAACTTCACCATTAATTAACCATAGATTATCAATATAAACCAACACAATAAAACATCAAATCAATTTGAAAAGGAATTCACAAAATTTAATGAAAACCCATTTTTTACAAGGAAATAGTAAGGAACATATCTAATCAAGGAAATGGCAAGGAACATATCAACATAAAAAAAATTTAAGTCTCTTTGTAATTTCAGAACAACAAGGACACATGTCTGGTGCGATTCATTCTTTTGAGGAGTTTCTAAGCCAATGGAGCTAGCGACAATATGTTTTGCAAATTCATTGTTAAATATTAATTACCTAAAATTAAAAATGACGAAGCTTTCATAACAAGTCAATTACATAAATTATTGAATTTTTTTACGATAAATACCAGTTAAATCCATAATAAATACCACACATTTTGTAAGACATAAAAAACGAGGATATGGAAATACACAAATATTTTACAAAGAAAATGGAAAGCGTAAATATGACAAAGTGAAATAAAAAGTGAAAAATTACTAACTCTTACGTCCACCAAGTTCATTAATTGCAACAAATCATGTATGCAACTCATTACTCTAACGTATCAGAAATGGTTTTTCTGGCAAAGTTGATGCAACAACATTAAGTTGTTGGAAACTTTTTGTCTGAGTTGATAAATCACAAGATCAAAATTAAAAATACAAGGATCATATCATTTAATATCATTATCATTAAACACTGACTGAATTGACAATCTAGACAACAGAGGATGGAGACGGGAAAAAATTGTCGCAAAGATAGAGGAAAGAAAATTAAGAAAGTAAATAATACCATACACACTCTCAATATGAGATATTTTGGAGTAACCCTTGACCTGTGTTTATGGGTAAATTTACACTAAAGATGGAGCTTTCTTTAATGGAAATTCACCTATAAAAATAGGTCAAGAATTTTCTCCAAACTACCACATATTTATAAAGTGTTGAGTACTCTTTACATTCTTAAATGATCTGTTTCGCCTAGCTCTGTAAAAATGTTTCTCCGTCCCATTTCCTTGGTGTCAAGATGAAAATTCTCGATTGGAGTTTGATCATAATGATTTTGAGTATTTTGATGATTATATTTTTAATTTAAATCTTATGACTTATCAACTCAGACTAACGTTGTTTCGTCGATTTTACAAAACAAACCATCTAATATACATTGGACTAATAAGTTCCATGAAAGATTTGTTGCTATTGTTGATTAATTTTGTGGGTCTAGGGGTTACTAATGTTTTACCCTTTTTCATATCATTTTTCTAGATATGTTTCTTTTTCGGTTTTTACTTTTCTTTGTAAAATGTGTATGTGTGTATGTGTATCCCTTTTTTATTTGTCTTATCAGATGTTCGATATCTGTTTTAGATTTAACACATATTTATACATATCTATCATGCAATTTCTCAATGTTTTATGTAATTAACATGTAATAAAAGTTTATTTACTTTCAGTTTTAGGTGATTAATATCACTTAATATGACTTGTTCATTATTGTAGTTTTTTCTAATATTTATTTTGATATGCTTCACTTTGGTCTATCTAAAACAATCTCTCAACCTCACCTCCACAGGGTAGAAGTAGGGTTGCATGCACATCCAATTTAAGACAAGTGAAAATGAAAATAATATGAGATTTAATTAATGTCTTATCTCTCTAGTATTTTCGACATATACATTCAATCAGCTAGCTTTTTTTCATAACATGGAATGAGAACCAATATCCACTACAGTTGAATGAAACGTTGTTTGAAGTATTCATTTAGTTTCATTGTAAGAGAAATTAATGAACTTATGTAAGTACTATTAATTGCAAAAACATCCTTCTAGACTATAATGATAGATAGCATGTACTTGCATATATTGATAACTTAAGTAATTTTTCTATATATATATATTTATATTATGTAAGTTATGTGTTTTTTATTTGTCTATATATGTTCTAACCCAATTTAGAACTATTGAAGTATCATTACGAATTAACTGAAAATGCAACCAAATAGAGGGGTGGAAAGTTGAAATCAAGAAAGGATTCACTTTCTTATTTAATTGAAGTTAGGTTTATATATCTCCTTTTATTAAATCCCTGTAGCATATTCTTGCAAACACTCATTCAATTTAAGAAACAAAATCTAAGAGTCCCTTTACCTAAAAGTTAAATCTCATTAACACAATCTTTGCAGTTTCGAAAGAACCTAAAAGCCCCAAATTCAGATCATATATCGTTTCTGGAAAAAAAAAGTGAAGCTCAAATAGCAATCAATAGCAAATAGCCAAAAAGAAGACATAAAAATTAAGCAAAGAAACACAATTTGAGATAAATTCATCACATCCAATAAAAAATGGAGAAAATACATACATGGAAGAAACCAAAACAGATGATAAGAGAAGTGGTGAAATCGGTCAATAGAGTTCCTCACTAGAATAACAGCCAGCTGCAACTATAACAAAAATACTCCTACATGAAGCAGCCATGTCAACCATCACCTATAACAAAGATTGTAGTGTTGCTGGTTATTTAGGGTTTAAACATAAAGGTAAAATGGTTTGATATAGCCTTATATTTAGAAAGGTGTCAAAAAGGGCCGGCCTAGAACCATCCGGCCCAAGATCAAGGGCCAAGGAATTTAAAGGGCTAGGGTGGACCAACTCGTCATTTTGAAGGGCCTGAGAATGCTCAACTCAACCCTGTTGTAGAAAAGCTGAGGGCTAGGATGATCTAGCCCTTTTTATTTCCTTTTTTTTATTTTCAGGTTTATAACTTTATACCATCAAGAAAATGATAAGATTTTAAAATCAAATATGGCAAACAATCTTGTTATTTCAACAACACTAGCAAAAAAATATAGTATAATTAGCATGTCTCTTGCACACCGGATATGCGAGTGAGATAAAAAGTGACAAGCAAAATGAGAGGGAAGCGAGGTCGCAAGATTTATCTACGTATCCTAGATACATGTGGATTTACTTAGATAGAGTGTATTTAGAATAATGTGCTTGTATTGTGAGCCCTTCTATTTACCAAATATAGCCTTATACTTGTAGAATTTTTATTGTGAACCCTTATATTTACTCTTTTGTTATCTGAACTCATCTCAGTATTTCAAGTGCAATAATTAACTTGATATTGTGTGTGTTGCATAAACACTCATACGTTTTCTAAACAAACAAATCTTTTGATTCATCTAGGAATATTTCAATCACGTATGACTAGCATGAAACAAAGAAAATTCATTTTTAATACTTCATCTAGATATGTCTACTTTGTTTGCAAAAGGCTTATTATTTTCCATTCTCTCACAACCTCATTTCCTCCCCGATTTTCCCCTTCTTCGACGAGCTCAATTCAAGGGCATTTTATCTTTGATATGCATTATAAGTTTCTTGGTTTTTCAAAGTTATGTTAGTTCGTATTACTTTATCTCTTTGTCTTTTTCTATTTATTTGATTTTACGGTCGAGTGTCATTGATTTTTCTAAAACTTTTTGGAGAATTTATTGGATTTGTGCCTGATGTTAGTGTAATTTGATTTTGTAGTGGGTGTTATGACTTCGATTGATTTCAATAGAATATTTCTTAAGTTTAAGGAGATTCTAGGATTTATTCGTAAAATCTCAATTTCACCTACACTTCTAAACTTAATATATCAATTGTGTATAAGTATATTGAAACATTGTTACCTCAAAAAAGATAGGGCTTTTGGATATTCTTAGTTTAAAATTAGAATATTTTCCAAGACCGAACAAATTCACTAATAATGTTATTTTTCTTATCACTTAACACACATATTAAGTAAATGATTGAAATAACTGTGACACTTCAAAATCATTTATTTGTATTTGATCTGAGCTAAACTATTCAACGAAACCATTAATCTTGAAAATATTATAGATGTATATGAGGTGCATTTCATGGTGCTTCATAAATTAGCATAGGAATTGGATTCTAAAAATGTGGAAACATATGTCGAATCAACAAGAATGGTGGCTACTACACATCAAATATTGATTTTGATGTTTTAAATTTCTTGATAATTTGAATGATGAAGATTTTGTTGATGATCAAATTAATTTACCTTTACTTGTTGAGGAGCTACCCGTATTGCGTTACACTAATGATGATGTTGCCTCCCCCATAAAATATATAGTATTGATGTGTCCTCCTCACCACAAAAAGATATAGTTGGTGTGTCTTCATCTCAACCATTTAATTAAAATGAAAATAAAGGTTTAAATGAGAGATTTGGTAGCTTTAGGGTTTGAAAGGTAGTTATAGGTCTTAGAATTAGGTGAAACAACATAGCATAGACATTAAATACATAGAGAAAGATCAAAATACGTTTAAGAATTAACTGGCGGAAGTGATCTATTATTGGGACCTAAGGTATGTTGACCTTTCTATGGCTCGTACTTGTCAACCATAGAACCAACTTCAGATTTCCAAAAATTATCCACTTCATGCGAAACCTTTCTACAATTTTTCCAATTTCCTACTCCTCGTAGAGCAAACTTATAGAACTCAATTTTAAGCACGAAATACACTAAGACCAAAACCCTTCTATGGAACCCATATAAGACCCTTATGACTGACTACATCCCGCCCTATCCATTTGTATCTCCATAATCAGAGACTCAACATTTCTAAAACTCAACTTAAATATTTCCTTCCTATGACCCGTAGGACTTCTTATAATCTATAACTAAGACTCACAATTCCTGCAAGAAGGGAAATCATCTAAACTCTTCCTTTTCATTCTAACTTATCAATTTATGAAATGTAGCACAAATTATAATGCTTCATCTCATATCACTAGTTATTCTTCTAATTGTCGATCAGTTCGTCCCTACTTTTATCAATTGTCAAAAGGTCTTGGTTGAAAGTGAGAGTCAAGTCTCACCATCACCTAGGGTAAAATACTCATAAATAGCTAACAAAGAAGCTAGTTGTCTTGATAATTCCTCTTCTTCTACTATTGATTCTTTAATTTGTGCTAGTCTTTACCATCATCTCACACTTATGATACTAAAATTTTGTGACATGTTAAATTAGGACATCTACCTTTTGTAAAATGAAGAGTATCTCTACCACATATATCTATAAACTTTTTTACTAGACAACCTTTCACTTGTATCATATGTCTTATGGAAAGACAGACCATTATACCTTTATAGGGAAGTACTAATATTACCAACAAATTTTTGAACTACTACAAATTGACCTCATACCACATACCCACATATGATGATTACAATTATTTCTAGGGAGGGAGGTGAGGTCACTATATTTATCTATGTAACCTAAATATATGTGAATCCACTTCGATAGAGTGTATCTAGAACAATATACGTATATTGTGAATTCATTTACTTGATATAGTCTTATACTTGTATGATTTTTTATTGTGAACCATTCTATTTATCTGCACACATCGAACCTCAGTATTTCAATATAATTTTTAACTTGATATTGTGTGTGTTGCACAAACACTATATGTTGACTAAGCAAACAAATATTTTGATTCATGTAAGAATATTTCAACTGCGTAGAAAATAACTAGCATGAGACAAAGAAATCTTATTTTTTCATAGTCATCGAGATATGTCTACTTTTGTTTGCAAAGGGCGTAACTTTTTCCATTCTCTCATGAGCTTAGTTCCTCCATGATATCCACCCCTTCTCCCACGAGCTCAGTTAAAGGGCATTACAAATTCACTGAAGATGCAAACCAAATAGAGAGGTGGAAAGTTGAAAGAAGGAAAGAATTCACTTTCATATATAATTGGATTTGAAATTTGTGGCTCCTCTCCCTTTGTTGTCCACAAATTTCTTGCAGGCCAATAAAACTGAAAAATTTGAAAGAACGTAGAAAATGAAACGGGTCATCACTTGGCAAATAGACCTTAACATTAGCGAAGTGTAGAATTCGAAGTGAGGATTAATCAATACTACATAACAAGATATAATTACAATTCTTAAATTAATGTGAAATCTTAAAAAACTCGCACGTAGGACTGAACATCTAAAGCATGGAACATAGCTTATGAAGTAAGGATTTAACCAAGACTACATAATGAGATAATTTTTCATTTCATCAACCAAACGCAAAACTATTAATGCACCACACACCTCGAATTAAGCATCCAGAACTGGGGGAGTCCTAGCTTATGAAGTGAGAATAACAAGGCGTTTAGTCAAACCCAACTCCAATTTTATTAAATCTCAATAGCATATTCTTGCAAACCCTCATTCAAATTTAGAAACAAAATTTAAGAGTCCCTTTACATAAAAGTTAAATCTCATCAACGCAATCATTGTAGCTGCAAAAGAACCTAAAACCCCCCAAATTCGAACGATATATCATGTCTGAAAGAAACAGAAGTTAAAATGGAAATCAATAAAAAACAGCCAAAAAAAAGACATAAAAATTAAGCAAAGAAACACAATTTGAGGTTTGAGATAAATTCATCACACCCAAAAAATGGAGCAGATACATACATGGAAGAAACCAAAAGAGATGATCAAAGAAGTCGTGTAATCTATCAATGGAGTTCCTACACCGGAATAACAGCCACCTACAACTACTATAAAAATACTCCTTCCTAAAGCATCCATGCCCACTATCACGTATGACAGAGATTATAGTGTTGCGTGATATTTAGGGTTTAAGCATAAAGAGTCAAATGATTTGATATTGCTTTATATAGAAAGAGGTGTTACAAAGAGCAGACCCAACCCCTTTCTGACCAAGCCTCACGGGCCAAGGAATTTGAAGGGCTAGGGTGGATCGACTCGTCATTTTGAAGGGTCTAAAAATGCTCGACGAGACCCAGCTCTACAAGGGTCGAGGTTTTGGGCGAGCTAGCACTTCTTTTTTTCTTGTTTTCTTTTCAAGTTTATAATTTTATACCATCAAGAAAATGAGAAGATTTTTTAAAATAAATTATGGAAAACATTTGTGTTGTTTCAACAACACTAGCAAAAAATCTAGTATAATTACCATGTATTTTGCATATCAAATAAACGACGAGAAAAGAGTGACAAGCAAGATGGGAGGGAGTTGAGGCCAAAATATTTATTCATGTATCCTAGATACATGTGAATCTACTTCGATCGAGTGTATCTAGATTATGTACTGTATTGTGAGCCCTTCTATTAACGTTATATAGCCGTATACTTGTATGAAGTTTTATTGTGAACCCTTCTATTTAATCTTTTCTTATCTGAACTCATTGAACCTCAGTGTTTCAATATAATTTTTAACTTGATATTGTGCGTGTTGCACAAACACTTATACGTTGGCTAAACAAACAAATCGTTTGATTCATGTAGGAATATTTCAATCTCGTATAAAATGACTAGCATGAGACAATGAAAACACATTTTTCATAGTTCATCTAGATATGTCTACTTTTGTTTGCAAAGAGCGTAATTTTTTCCATTCTCTCATGAGGTCAGTTCCTCCATGATTTCCCCCTTCTCCCACGAGCTCAGTTCAAGGGCATTTTGTCTTTTGATATTCATTATTAGTTTCTCAGTTTTTCATGTTATGTTACTTCGTATGTCATTTTCTTTGTATTTTTGTATTTTTTTTATTTTAGGGTGGAGTGTCATTGAATTTTCTAAATATTTTAGAGATTTATTTTGATTTGTGCCTAATTTTAGTGTAATATGCTTGTGTAGTGAGTACTATGACTTCAATAGAATATTTCGTAAATTCGAGCATATTCTAGGATTTATTCATAACGTCTCAATATCAACTTAAATTACTATTATTTTTCACCAATTGTCTTAGGTATTGATTTAGTGGTCCATTGTGTTTATATATATATGTATTGTTTAAATTTGTTACAGTAAATAGTATTATTTATTTAGCGAAGACTTTAATAATATGGTTTGCACAAAATAATATTACATTCTTTTGTGTATGTTCAATGTGGATCATATATATATCTCTTATTCACGCGAACCAATGAAGACGGTCAATGAAAATTTTTATTGGTTAAATGAATATATTAATTTCAATTTACTGAGTTTCAATCATGTAATTCGCGGTATCTCAATTATATTACCTTATAGACGATATTTGTTGTATATTTTTCTTGTCATCTATCGAAATGTGTTTGCACATGTATTTTATGTTGTAATGTTCAGTAGTCATATGAACATATGAAAAGAACAACAACATTTTATTTTTTAGAACTCTTTTTGTTTGTATATTGTTGGGAAAATGCATGATTACTCCCTCAACCTATGTCTTAAATGTAACGACCTGTTTAGTCGTTTTGAGCAGCAGAATTAATTCTGGAAAAACTGGCTGAAACCACGGACCCAACGACGGACCGTCACAGGCTCGACGGACCGTCGTGGGTGTTTCGTACCATGACACTTAGAGTTTCGAAATTGGGTACTGAAAAATCGACTCTCTGTAAGTTGTGACGGACCTGCAGGACGTTCCGTCACATCCACGACGAACGGTCGTGAGCCCGTGTTGCAAAACACTTCAACTTTTGAGAATTTGGTTCAAGAAACGAGTTTCTGACCGTCAGGACGGAGGTGCAGGACGGACCGTCACAGGGGTGACGGGCCGTCGCAGACCACCTGAAAACTGGGGAGGCACGACGACCTGTGCGACGGACCGTCGCACTCACGACGGCCCGTCACAGGTCACGCAATCCCAGGCAGTTTAGGATTTCTCCACACGTTTTAAGGGTCGTTTTTGACTATTCTTTCCTTAATTATAAAGATTGAGGGTTAACATTAATAAGTCTAATTACTTAGGGGTTAAAAAGGGGTAACCTTAAGTTAATTAGTGGGGTTTATTGTCCTTTTTCACACTTAATTATTTGATTAATTAGGGTAAAGGAAAGAGGGTTTGAATAAAACAAAAGAGAAAGAACAAGAGAGAAAAAGAGAGAAACGAATTGAGGGAGATTGGACGAGAAGAAGAAAGCTTGGGAATTTGCTTGTGGATTCCAATTCTTCGGTGGAGGTAGGTTATGGTTTATGTTACGATATTCGTAGTGAACTCTTAATAGTGAATATTATGTGTTGATATTATTGTAAACCCTACTATGTGCTTAAGTTGTATGCTTGCATGACTATGATTATGAAATTGTGATGAATTAACAAAGCATGATGAAGCTATTGAATCCCAAATCTTGAAATAACCCTAATTCGCTTGATATATTATATAATGAGAATGATGATGCCTTAGTATGAAAGAAGGCTTGATAAATTATATAATGAGAATGATGATGCCTTAGTGTAAAAGAAGGCTTGATGAATATGAGGATCGGGTGCCACGTTCCGGTACCAGGATAGAATGAATATGAGGATCGGAGTGTCACGTTCCGACACCAGGATAGAATATGGATCGGGTGCCACGTTCCGGTACCAGGATAGAATATGAGGATCGGAGTGTCACGTTCCGACACCAGGATAGAATATGGATCGGGTGCCACGTTCCGGTACCAGGATAGAATATGAGGATCGGAGTGTCACGTTCCGACACCAGGATAGAATATATGGATCGGGTGCCACGTTCCGGTACCAGGATAGAATGAATATGAGGATCGAGTGCCACGTTCCGGCACCAGGATAGAAATAGAGGAGCGGAGTGTCACGTACCGACACAAGAGGAAGAAAGATAATGAATCTTGAAAGATGATAATACTCAACATAATGAACTTAATTCCCAAACGAGTATGGTATTGAGGCTTGAGTCCTCAAGGATGAACTTGGTGATATTATTTGATGATTAATGCTTGTTGTTGCTACATGTTGAGTATTGTAGTCGATTTACATTATTATTGATATATACTGTTCCCTATTTTGAGTTAGCCGATGATATCTACTCAGTACGTGTGGTTGTACTGACCCCCTACTTTTATGTTTCTTCTTTGTTATTTTGTGTAATGCAGCAAACGTTCCGTCAACTTCAACTCAAAAGTAGATCTAGCCAGTCTTCACTTCATCGGAAATTCAGGGTGAGCTAATGCGTCTAGCTTGGACTGGGTCTTCTTCTTCAAGTCTTGATGCCTTGAACTTCCGGCATGGACTAGCTAGTAGTTGTTTTAGCTTCTTAGAGAGTTTTAGTTTAGTGATTTGAGATAGATGTTCTTGTGATGATGACTTCCAGATTTTGGGGATATTAATAATAGTTTGAATTGTTTTTATTAATGAGTTTAAGTCTTCCGCATTATTTTCTGTTGTTATATATTAGAATGTTAAGGGTTAAATGGGTTGGTTCGCTCACATAGGAGGGTAAATGTGGGTGCCAGTCGCGTCCCCGAATTGGGTCGTGACAAACTTGGTATCAGAGCATTAGGTTCATTGGTCTCATCACACAAGAACTGGTCTAGTAGAGTCTTAAGGAACGGTAGGGGGACGCCTTTACTTTTCCTTGAGAGGCTATAAGACTTTAGGAAAATTTCACTCCTTCATTCTTTCTTTCGTGCTACTACTTGAGTCCAATTGGTATCTGGGCGATACGAATTGGTATCTGACCATCTTCACTCTATTTCGCAGATGGTTAGAACTAGAGCAACGACCGCACCAGCAGCAACAACGGCACGACAAGAAACGACTGATCCAGCCACTGGGCTGTGGCTCGAGGGAGAGCAGCGGCAAGAGGCCGTGGAAGAGGTCGTGGGAGGACGTCCTCTAGAGGAAGAGGACGAGCACCTAGCCCATCTGATGCTAGGGCAGTGACTCCTCCATCGACCGAGGAGGTAGTAAGAGAGGGTGAGGAAGGGGAAACCGAACAAGAACAGAATAAGGAAATGCCACCCCAACCTACCCCAGAGATGATCAACCAGGTACTTGCTTATCTTAGTGGGTTATCCGATCAAGGTCAGACACCTCCAGTGGTTTCTGCACCAACACCTCCGGTTTCAGAGGTACGACATGCGGCTACTATGGCTCCCCGCATAGATGCATCATTGGGAATAGGTACATTTCCACGTCTGACTACTGGACCGATAATGACAAACGATCAGCACGAACTTTTCAGTAAGTTCTTAAAATTGAAACCCCCAGTCTTTAAGGGACCAGAATCAGAGGATGCCTACGATTTTCTGGTTCATTGTCATGAGCTACTACACAAAATGGGTATAGTAAAGAGGTTTGGTGTCGAGTTCGTGAGCTATCAGTTCCAAGGGAACGCCAAAATGTGGTGGCGTTCACATGTTGAGTGTCAACCGACAGAGGCCACACCCATGACTTGGGCATCCTTCTCTACTCTGTTTATGGAGAAGTATATCCCAAGGACTTTGAGAGATAGAAAAAGGGATGAGTTCTTGAGTCTCGAGCAAGGTAGGATGACGGTTAACGCATATGAGGCTAAGTTTCGTGCTTTATCGAGGTATGCTACTCAACTCTGTTTTAGTCCACAAGAGCGGATTCGCCGGTTTGTGAAGGGGTTGAGGTCAGAATTGCGAATTTCAGCCTTACAGATAGCGGCAACGGCAACATCCTTCCAAGAGGTGGTAGACTTTGTGATAGAGGTGGAAGGGGTGAAACCAGATGACTTCACCACGACATCGACATCAAAAAGGTTCCGAAGGGGAGGTGAGTTTAATGGTTCTCACTCTAGAGGACAGAGCTCCGGAGGTTACTCAAGTCGACCAATTCAGTCTTCACTACAGACTGTAGTTGGGGGTCCACCTCAGAACGGTCAACACTACTCCGAGAGACCTATGCATGAACCCCGAGAGTGTTATGGATGTGGGGAGGTTGGACACATTAAGAGGTATTGTCCAAACCAGAATTACAGAACCCCACTGGCTAGAGGTAGGGGTGGTAATGGTAGAGGTCGTTATTCTGGAGGGCGTGGTGGCCGAGGTAATAGTGGTCACCAAAACGGCAGAGGTGATGGGCAAAATGGAGCCACTACTACGCAACATGGTAGGGGCAATGGACAGACAAATAATGGGGCCCATTGCTACGCTTTCCCTGGAAGATCTGAAGCGGAGGCGTCTGATGCTGTTATCACAGGTAATCTTTTGGTTTGTGATTGCATGGCATCTGTATTATTTGACCCTGGCTCCACGTTTTCATATGTATCTTCATCATTTGCTAATGGTCTAAATTTGCATTGTGAATTACTGATGAACCTTTCGTGTTTCTCTCCGGTGGGAGAGTCTGTGGTAGTTGAAAGGTATATAGGTCTTGTTTGGTGAATTTTGTGGGAGCAACACTTATGTAGATTTGGTTATTTTAGAAATGGGTGACTTTGATGTAATTCTGGGTATGACTTGGCTTTCTCCGAATTTTGCAATCTTGGATTGTAACGCTAAGACAGTGACGTTAGCCAAGCCTGGGACAGATCCGTTAGTGTGGGAGGGCGACTACACTTCCAATCCGGTGCGTATTATCTCATTTCTTGGTGCTCAGAAGATGGTTAGTAAGGGTTGTTTAGCTTTCTTAGCACATCTTAGGGATGACACTATCCAAGTACCCTCAATTGAATCAGTTTCGGTAGTTCGAGAATTTTTGGATGTGTTCCCTGCAGATCTTCCTGGTATGCCACCAGATAGGGATATTGACTTCAGCATCGACCTTGAACCGGGCACACGCCCCATTTCTATACCCCCGTATAGAATGGCTCCCGCCGAATTAAGAGAATTAAAAGCTCAACTTCAAGAGTTGTTGAGCAAAGGCTTTATTAGACCAAGTGCATCTCCTTGGGGTGCTCCGGTTTTGTTTGTAAAGAAGAAGGATGGGAGTTTTAGGATGTGCATAGACTACAGACAACTGAACAGGGTAACTATTAAGAACAAGTATCCTCTTCCTCGCATTGATGACTTGTTCGATCAGTTACAAGGTGCTTGCGTCTTCTCTAAGATTGACTTGAGATCCGGTTATCATCAATTGAAAATACGGGCAACGGATGTACCAAAGACTGCTTTTCGAACTAGGTATGGACATTATGAATTTGTGGTGATGTCCTTTGGTCTCACGAATGCCCCTGCTGCGTTCATGAGTTTGATGAATGGGATTTTTAAGCCATATTTGGATCTCTTCGTGATTGTATTTATTGATGACATATTGGTATACTCCAAGAGCAAGAAGGAACATGAAGAGCATCTGAGAATGGTATTGGAAACGTTGAGGGAGAAAAAGCTTTACGCCAAGTTCTCTAAGTGTGAGTTTTGGCTAGATGCAGTGTCCTTCTTGGGGCACGTGGTTTCTAAGGATGGGGTGATGGTGGATCCATCCAAGATTGAGACAGTGAAGAATTGGGTAAGACCCACTAATGTGTCAGAAATAAGAAGTTTTGTGGGGTTAGCTAGCTACTACCGCCGATTCGTCAAGGGATTCTCTTCTATCGCTTCCCAATTGACGAACTTGACTAAGCAAAATGTTCCATTTGTATGGTCAGATGAGTGTGAGGAAAGCTTTCAGAAGCTTAAGACTTTGTTGACTACCGCACCAATTCTTACCTTGCCAATAGAGGGTAAAGACTTCATTGTTTACTGTGATGCATCCTATTCTGGGTTGGGTGCAGTGCTAATGCAAGAGAAGAATGTGATAGCTTATGCTTCGAGGCAATTAAAGGTGCATGAACGAAACTATCCGACCCATGATTTGGAGTTGGCCGCGGTAGTATTTGCATTAAAGCAATGGAGACACTATTTGTATGGGGTTAAGTGTGAGGTCTATACGGACCATCGTAGCCTACAGTATGTCTTCACTCAGAAAGACTTGAATTTGAGACAGAGGAGATGGATGGAACTACTAAAGGACTACGACATCACTATCTTGTATCATCCGGGAAAGGCGAATGTTGTGGCAGATGCCTTGAGTAGAAAGGCGGGAAGCATGGGAAGTCTAGCTCACTTGCAAGCTTCTAGACGCCCATTGGCTAGAGAGGTTCAGACTCTGGCTAACGACTTGATGAGGTTGGAAATAAATGAGAAGGGAGGATTGTTGGCTAGTATGGAGTCAAGATCTTCTTTTCTTGACAAGATTAAGGGAGAACAGTTTAATGATGAGAAACTAAGGCGAATTCGAGATAAAGTGTTGCAAGGAGAGGCCAAGGAAGCAATAATTGATGAGGGAGGTGTTTTGAGGATTAAGGGAAGGGTATGTGTACCCCGTATCGATGATTTGATCACCACTATTCTGACAGAGGCTCATAGTTCCGGATACTCTATACATCCTGGTGCAACCAAGAGGTATCGCGATCTAAAGCAACACTTCTGGTGGAGTAGAATGAAGCGTGATATTGTTGAGTTTTTTGCCAAATGTCCAAATTGTCAACAAGTAAAGTATGAACACCAAAGGCCCGGAGGAACACATCAGAGAATGCCCATTCCTGAATGGAAGTGGGAGAGAATCGCAATGGACTTCGTGGTTGGTCTTCCAAAGACATTGGGTAAGTATGACTCTATTTGGGTGATTGTTGATAGGTTGACTAAATCTGCTCATTTTATTCCGGTCAAGGTAACTTACAATGCAGAGAAGTTAGCCAAGATCTATATCTCAGAGATTGTTCGATTGCATGGGGTCCCACTCTCCATCATATCAGATAGAGGTACGCAGTTTACTTCTAAGTTTTGGAGGACATTACATGCTGAATTAGGTACTAGGTTGGACCTTAGTACTGCATTTCCTCAGTCTGAGCGCACGATTCAAGTGTTGGAGGATATGCTTCGTGCATGTGTGATAGAGTTTGGTGGCCATTGGGATAGCTTCTTACCTTTGGCAGAGTTTTTGTACAATAATAGCTATAATTCTAGTATTGATATGGCTCCATTTGAGGCATTGTATGGGAGGAGGTGTAGATCTCCCATTGGTTGGTTTGATGCCTTTGAAGTAAGACCTTGGGGGACTGATCTGTTGAGAGATTCTATGGAGAAGGTGAAAGCTATTCAAGAAAAGCTTTTAGCGGCTCAAAGTAGACAAAAGGAGTACGCAGACCGAAAAGTTAGAGACTTGGAGTTCATGGAAGGTGAACAAGTCTTGTTGAAGGTTTCACCCATGTAAGGGGTGATGCGATTTGGAAAAAGAGGTAAGCTAAGTCCAAGGTATATTGGACCATTCGAGGTGCTAAAGCGAATAGGGGAGGTGGCTTATGAATTAGCCTTGCCCCCAGGGCTGTCCGGAGTGCATCCGGTGTTTCATGTGTCCATGTTGAAAAGATACCATGGGGATGGAAACTACATCATCCGTTGGGATTCAGTTTTGTTCGATGAAAATTTGACTTATGAAGAGGAACCAATTGCTATATTAGACAGAGAGGTTCGCAAGTTGAGGTCGAGAGAGATTGCATCCATCAAAGTTCAATGGAAGAATCGACCGGTTGAAGAAGCTACTTGGGAAAAGGAGGCAGATATGCAAGAAAAATATCCACATCTGTTTATAGATTCAGGTACTCCTTCTCGCCATTGTTTTTCTTCTTCTTTGGATCGTTCGGGGACGAACGATGGGTAAATTGGTATCTATTGTAACGACCTGTTTAGTCGTTTTGAGCAGCAGAATTAATTCTGGAAAAACTGGCTGAAACCACGGACCCAACGACGGACCGTCACAGGCTCGACGGACCGTCGTGGGTGTTTCGTGCCATGACACTTAGAGTTTCGAAATTGGGTACTGAAAAATCGACTCTCTGTAAGTTGTGACAGACCTGCAGGACGTTCCGTCACATCCACGACGAACCGTCGTGAGCCCCCGTTGCAAAACACTTCAACTTTTGAGAATTTGGTTCAAGAAACGAGTTTCTGACCGTCAGGACGGAGGTGCAGGACGGACCGTCACAGGGGTGACGGGCCGTCGCAGACCACCTGAAAACTGGGGAGGCACGACGACCTGTGCGACGGACCGTCGCACTCACGACGGCCCGTCACAGGTCACGCAATCCCAGGCAGATTAGGATTTCTCCACACGTTTTAAGGGTCGTTTTTGACTATTCTTTCCTTAATTATAAAGATTGAGGGTTAACATTAATAAGTCTAATTACTTAGGGGTTAAAAAGGGGTAACCTTAAGTTAATTAGTGGGGTTTATTGTCCTTTTTCACACTTAATTATTTGATTAATTAGGGTAAAGGAAAGAGGGTTTGAATAAAACAAAAGAGAAAGAACAAGAGAGAAAAAGAGAGAAACGAATTGAGGGAGATTGGACGAGAAGAAGAAAGCTTGGGAATTTGCTTGTGGATTCCAATTCTTTGGTGGAGGTAGGTTATGGTTTATGTTACGATATTCGTTGTGAACTCTTAATAGTGAATATTATGTGTTGATATTATTGTAAACCCTACTATGTGCTTAAGTTGTATGCTTGCATGACTATGATTATGAAATTGTGATGAATTAACAAAGCATGATGAAGCTATTGAATCCCAAATCTTGAAATAACCCTAATTCGCTTGATATATTATATAATGAGAATGATGATGCCTTAGTATGAAAGAAGGCTTGATAAATTATATAATGAGAATGATGATGCCTTAGTGTAAAAGAAGGCTTGATGAATATGAGGATCGGGTGCCACGTTCCGGTACCAGGATAGAATGAATATGAGGATCGGAGTGTCACGTTCCGACACCAGGATAGAATATGGATCGGGTGCCACGTTCCGGTACCAGGATAGAATATGAGGATCAGAGTGTCACGTTCCGACACCAGGATAGAATATGGATCTGGTGCCACGTTCCGGTACCAGGATAGAATATGAGGATCGGAGTGTCACGTTCCGACACCAGGATAGAATATATGGATCGGGTGCCACGTTCTGGTACCAGGATAGAATGAATATGAGGATCGGAGTGCCACGTTCCAGCACCAGGATAGAAATAGAGGAGCGGAGTGTCACGTACCGACACAAGAGGAAGAAAGATAATGAATCTTGAAAGATGATAATACTCAACATAATGAACTTAATTCCCAAACGAGTATGGTATTGAGGCTTGATTCCTCAAGGATGAACTTGGTGATATTATTTGATGATTAATGCTTGTTGTTGCTACATGTTGAGTATTGTAGTCGATTTACATTATTATTGATATATACTGTTCCCTATTTTGAGTTAGCCGATGATATCTACTCAGTACGTGTGGTTGTACTGACCCCCTACTTTTATGTTTCTTCTTTGTTATTTTGTGTAATGCAGCAAACGTTCCGTCAACTTCAACTCAACAGTAGAT
Organism: Solanum peruvianum; assembly: GCA_027705065.1. Classification (NCBI taxonomy): domain Eukaryota; kingdom Viridiplantae; phylum Streptophyta; class Magnoliopsida; order Solanales; family Solanaceae; genus Solanum; species Solanum peruvianum. The sequence continues at coordinate 51,314,809 of JAKWJD010001765.1, forward strand.
CTAGCCAGTCTTCACTTCATCGGAAATTCAGGGTGAGCTAATGCGTCTAGCTTGGACTGGGTCTTCTTCTTCAAGTCTTGATGCCTTGAACATCCGGCATGGACTAGCTAGTAGCTGTTTTAGCTTCTTAGACAGTTTTAGTTTAGTGATTTGAGATAGATGTTCTTGTGATGATGACTTCCAGATTTTGGGGATATTAATAATAGTTTGAATTGTTTTTATTAATGAGTTTAAGTCTTCTGCATTATTTTCTGTTGTTATATATTAGAATGTTAAGGGTTAAATGGGTTGGTTCGCTCACATAGGAGGGTAAATGTGGGTGCCAGTCGCGTCCCCGAATTGGGTCGTGACATTAAATCTCAGAGACACACTTATTTTATACTAATGTCCTATTACCCCATGAACTTATTTTACAAATAGTTTTTACCCCTTTTCGTTCTACTTGGCACTAGCTTTAAAAAATGTCAACACATGCTGGACTCACAAGATAGTGCCACATAGTTGTATTTGCAATAATTAGTAATAAGTAAGAAAATATATAATGATATAACTAAAGAATTAATGTGTAATAGTTGTATTTCAAATAAATTTAATCAATAGTCGTAAGATTTTAAATTAGTTTAGGGACAAAATGAAAATGTTTATTCAATTGTAACGACCTGTTTAGTCGTTTTGAGCAGCAGATTTTATTTCTGGAAAAACTGGCTTAGACGACGGACCCCACGACGGACCGTCATGGGCACGACAGAACGTCGAGGGGGTCTCGTTCCAAAACACTTAGAATTCTGAAAATTGGGTACTGAAATCGACTCTCTGAACTTCGTGATGGAATGGCAGGACGGAACGTCGTGGGCACGACGGACCGTCACACATTTTCCACAGAAATTAAGTCTCTGAACTCTGTGACGGAAGCAGCAGGATGGACCGTCGCAGGTGTCACGACCCAAATCGGGGACGCGACTGGCACCCACATTTACCCTCCTATGTGAGCGAACCAACCAATCTAATCTTTAACATTTTAATACAATATCAACAAAAGAAATGCGGAAGACTTAAACTCATTAATAAAACAATTCAAAACTATTATTAATATCCCCAAAATCTGGAAGTCATCATCACAAGAACATCTATCTCAAATTGCTAACTAAAACTGTCTAAGAAGCTAAAACAAATACTAGCTAGTCCATGCCGGAAGTTCAAGGCATCAAGACTTGAAGAAGAAGACCCAGTCCAAGCTAGACGCATTAGCTCACCCTGAATTTCCGATGAAGTGAAGACTGGCTAGATCTACTGTTGAATTGAAGTTGACGGAACGTTTGCTGCATTACACAAATAACAAAGAAGAAAACATAAAAGTAGGGGGTCAGTACAACCACACGTACTGAGTAGATATCATCGGCTAACTCAAAAATAGGGAACAGTATATATCAATAATAGTGTAAATCAACTATAACTCAACATGTAGCAACAACAAGTATTATAATCGTCAATAGATACCATCAATTTCATCCATGAGGGCTCAAGCCTCAATACCATACTCATTTGGGGATTAAGTTCATTATGTTGAGTATATTATCATCTTTCAAGATTCATTATCTTTCTTCCTCTTGTGTCGGTACGTGACACTCCGATCCCCTACCACTATGTGTCGGTACGTGACACTCCGATCCCCTATATATGTCAGAACTTGACACTCCGATCCCTATATGTGTCGGAACGTGACACTCCGATCCCTATATGTGTCGGAACGTGACACTCCGATCCCCTATATGTGTCGGTACGTGACACTCCGATCCCCTATATGTGTCGGTACACACTCCCGATCCCCTAATTCTACGTGTCGGTTCGTGACACCCGTCCCCACTAATACTATGTGTCGGAACGTGACACTCTGATCCACTAATACTATGTGTCGGAACGTGACACTCCGATCCACTAACCTCATTCTATCCGTTCATCAAGCCTTCTCTATACCAAGGCATCATCAATCCCATCACTTTAATTCATCAAGCCTTCTTTTATACCAAGGCATCATCATTAATATCATAGATTAAAGTTTCTTTCAAGATTTGGGATTAGATAGTTTTCATCATGCTTGTCTTATCAAAATCACATAATCATATTCATGCAAGCATACAATTAAGCATATAGCAGGGTTTACAATACAATCAATACATATCATTCACTATTAAGAGTTCACTACGAATATCGTAAAACAACCATAACCTACCTCCACCGAAGACTAGTGATCAAGCAAGAATTCCAAAGCTTTGATATCCTTTTTCCCTTGTTCGAATCTCTCTCTCAATCGATCAATCTTCTCTCTCTCTGTTCTTTCTCTTTTGTTTTCTTTTCTTTTCTTATTCAAACCCTCTTTCTTTTACCCTAATTCATCTATAATTAAGAATGAAAGATGGTAATAATGACCCACTAATTAACTTAAGGTTACCTAATTTAACCCCCAAGTAATTAGATTTATTAATATAACCCTCAATCTTTATAATTAAGGAAAGAATAGTCCAAAAACGACCCTTAAAACGTGTGGAGAAATCCTAAACTGCCTGGGACTATGCAACCTGTGACGGGCCGTCGTGCCTGCGACGGTCCGTCACACAGGTCGTCGCAGCTCCCTCGAACTCAAGTGGCCTGTGACGGCCCGTCACCCTTGTGACGGTCCGTCCTGCACCTCCGTCCTGACGGTCAGAAACTCGTTTTTCGGTACCCAATTTCAGAATTCCTAAGTATATTGAAACGGTGCCTCACGACGGTTCGTCGTACATGTGACGGCACGTCCTGCAGGTCCGTCACAGATTACAGAGAGTCGATTTTAATATCCAATTTGAAGAATTCTAAGTCTCAAGGAACGGAACCTCCTCGACGGGCCGTCGTGACCACGACGGTCCGTCGTTTCATCCGTCGTCCCAGCCAGTTTTTCCAGAAATAATTCTGCTGCTCAAAACGACTAAACAGGTCGTTACAATAGATACCAATTTACCCATCGTTCGTCCCCGAACGATCAAAAGAGGAAAAACAATGGCGAAAAGGAGTACCTGAATCTGTAAACAGATGTGGGTACTTTTCTTGCATATCTGCCTCCTTCTCCCAAGTAGCTTCTTCAACCGGTCGATTCTTCCATTGAACTTTGATGGATGCAATATCTCTCGACCTCAACTTGCGAACTTCTCTATCTAATATAGCAACCGGTTCCTCTTCATAAGTCAAGTTCTCATCCAATAAAACTGAATCCCAACGGATGATGTAGTTTCCATCTCCATGGTATCTTTTCAACATGGACACATGGAATACCGGATGTACTCCGGACAGCCCTGGGGGCAAGGCTAATTCATAAGCCACCTCCCCTATTCGCTTTAGTACCTCAAATGGTCCAATGTACCTTGGACTTAGCTTACCTCTTTTGCCAAACCGCATCACCCCTTTCATGGGTGAAACCTTCAACAAGACTTGTTCACCCTCCATGAACTCCAAGTCTCTAACCTTTCGGTCCGCATACTCCTTTTGTCTACTTTGCGCCGCTAGAAGCTTTTCTTGAATGCTCTTCACCTTATCTAACGAATCCCTCAAGAGGTCAGTACCCCAAGGTCTAACCTCAAATGCATCGAACCAACCAATGGGAGATCTACACCTCCTCCCATACAATGCTTCAAATGGAGCCATATCAATACTAGAGTGATAGCTATTATTGTATGAAAACTCTGCCAAAGGTAAGAAGCTATCCCAATGGCCACCAAATTCTATCACACATGCACGAAGCATATCCTCCAACACTTGAATCGTTCGCTCAGACTGACCATCGGTCTGAGGGTGAAATGCAGTGCTAAGGTCTAACCTAGTACCCAATTCAGCATGGAATGTTTTCCAAAACTTAGAAGTAAACTGCGTACCTCTATCTGATATGATGGATAGTGGAACCCCATGCAATTGAACGATTTCTGCGATATAGATCTTGGCTAACCTCTCTGCATTGTAAGTCACCTTGACCGGAATGAAGTGAGCAGATTTAGTTAACCTATCAACAATCACCCAAATAGAGTCATACTTACCCAATATCTTTGGAAGACCAACCACAAAATCCATTGCAATTCTCTCCCACTTCCATTCAGGAATGGGCATTCTCTGAAGTGTTCCTCCGGGCCTTTGGTGTTCATATTTCACTTGTTGACAGTTTGGACACTTGGCAATAAAGTCAACAATATCACGCTTCATTCTACTCCACCAAAAGTGTTGCTTTAGGTCGCGATACATCTTGGTTGCACCCGCATGTATAGAATACTTTGAACTATGAGCCTCTGCCAGAATAGTGTTGATCAAATCATCAACTCGGGGTACACATACCCTTCCCTTGATTCTCAAAACACCTTCCTCATCGATTGTCGCTTCCTTAGCCTCTCCTCGCAATACTTTATCTTGGATTTGCCTTAGCTTCTCATCATCAAACTGTTTTCCCTTAATTTTGTCAAGAAAAGAAGATCTTGACTCCACACTAGCCAACAATCCTCCCTTCTCATTTTCTTCTAACCTCATCAAGTCGTTAGCCAAAATCTGCACTTCTCTAGCCAATGGGCGCCTAGAAGCTTGCAAATGAGCTAGACTTCCCATGCTTTCCGCCTTTCTACTCAAAGCATCCGCTACAACATTCGCCTTCCCCGGATGATACAAGATAGTGATATCATAGTCCTTTAGTAGTTCCATCCATCTCCTTTGTCTCAAGTTCAAATCTTTCTGAGTAAAGACGTACTGAAGGCTACGATGATCCGTGTAGACTTCACACTTAACCCCATACAAATAGTGTCTCCATTGCTTTAGTGCAAATACTACCGCGGCCAACTCCAAATCATGGGTCGGATAGTTACGTTCATGCACCTTTAATTGCCTCGAAGTATAAGCAATCACATTTTTCTCTTGCATTAACACTGCACCCAACCCAGAATAGGATGCATCACAATAAACAATGAAGTTCTTACCCTCTACCGGTAAGGTAAGGATAGGCGCGGTAGTCAACAAGGTCTTAAGCTTCTGAAAGCTTTCTTCGCACTCCTCCGACCATACAAATGGAACATTCTGCTTAGTCAAGTTCGTCAATTGGGAAGCAATAGAAGAGAATCCTTTGACAAAGCGGCGGTAGTAGCTAGCTAACCCCACAAAACTCCTTATCTCTGACACATTAGTGGGTCTTACCCAATTCTTCACTGTCTCAATCTTAGAAGGATCCACCATTACTCCATCCTTAGAAACTACATGCCCCAAGAAGGACACTGCATCTAGCCAAAACTCACACTTAGAGAACTTGGCATAAAGCTTTTTCTCCCTCAACGTTTCCAATACCATTCTCAAATGCTCTTCATGTTCCTTCTTGCTCTTTGAGTATACCAATATATCATCGATAAATACAATCACAAAGAGATCCAAATACGGCTTAAATATCCCATTCATCAAGCTCATGAAAGCAGCGGGGGCATTTGTAAGACCAAAGGACATTACCACAAATTCATAATGCCCATACCTAGTTCGAAAAGCAGTCTTTGGCACATCCGTTGCTCGTATTTTCAATTGGTGATAACCGGACCTCAAGTCAATCTTAGAGAAGACACAAGCACCTTGTAACTGATCGAACAAGTCATCAATGCGAGGAAGAGGATACTTGTTCTTGATAGTTACCTTGTTCAACTGCCGGTAGTCTATGCACATCCGAAAACTCCCATCCTTCTTCTTTACAAACAAAACCGGAGCACCCCAAGGAGATGCACTTGGTCTAATGAAGCCCTTGCTCAACAACTCTTGAAGTTGAGCCTTTAACTCTCTTAATTCGGCGGGAGACATTCTATACGGGGGTATAGAAATGGGGCGTGTGCCCGGTTCAAGATCGATACAGAAGTCAATATCCCTATCTGGTGGCATACCAGGAAGATCTGCAGGGAACACATCCAAAAACTCACGGACTACCGAAACCGACTCAATTGAGGGTACTTGAGTAGTGTCATCCTTGAGATGTGCCAAGAAAGCTAAACACCCTTTACTAACCATTTTCTTAGCACGAAGAAAGGATATGATACGCACCGGATTGGAAGTGTAGTCACCCTCCCACACTAACGGATCTGCCCCAGGCTTGGCTAACGTCACAGTTTTAGCATTACAATCCAAAATCGCAAAATTCGGAGAAAGCCAAGTCATACCCAGAATTACATCAAAGTCACCCATTTTTAAAATAACCAAATCTACATAAGTGTTGCTCCCCACGAAATTCACCAAACAAGACCTATGTACCTTTTTAACTACCACAGACTCACCCACCGGAGTAGAAACACGAATAGGCATGTCAAGTAATTCACAATGCAATTTTAGACCATTAGCAAATGATGAAGATACATATGAAAACGTGGAGCCAGGGTCAAATAATACAGATGCCATGCAATCACAAACCAAGAGATTACCTGTGATAACAGCATCAGACACCTCCGCTTCAGATCTCCCAGGGAAAGCGTAGCAATGGGCCCCATTATTTGTCTGTCCGTTGCCCCTACCATGTTGCGTAGTAGTGGCTCCGTTTTGCCCATCACCTCTGCCGTTGTGGTGACCACCATTACCTCGACCACCACGTCCTCCAGAAAAACGGCCTCTACCATGACCACCTCTACCTCTAGCTATTGGGGGTCTGTAACTCTGTTTTGGACAATTCCTCCTAATATGTCCAACCTCCCCGCATCCATAACACTCTCTGGAGTCAGGCATAGGTCTCTCGGAGAAGTGTTGACCGTTCTGAGGGGGACCCCCAACCACAGTCTGTAGTGAAGACTGAATTGGCCGACTTGAGTAACCTCCGGAGCTCTGTCCTCTAGAGTGAGAACCATTAAACTCACCTCCCCTTCGAAACCTTTTTGATGTCGATGTAGTGGTGAAGTCATCTGGCTTCACTCCTTCCACCTCTATCACAAAGTCTACCACCTCTTGGAAGGATGTTGCCGTAGCCGCTACCTGTAAGGCTGAAATCCGCAACTCTGATCTCAACCCCTTCACAAACCGGCGAATCCGCTCTTGTGGACTGAAACAGAGTTGAGTGGCATACCTTGATAAAGCACGAAACTTAGCCTCATATGCGTTAACCGTCATCCTTCCTTGCTCAAGACTTAAGAACTCATCCCTTTTTCTATCTCTCAAAGTCCTTGGGATATACTTCTCCATAAACAAACTAGAGAATGATTCCCAAGTCATAGGTGGTGCCTCTTTTGGTTGACACTCAACATGTGAACGCCACCACATTTTGGCGTTCCCTTGAAACTGATAGCTTACGAACTCAACGCCAAACCTCTCTACTATACCCATCTTGTGTAGTAGCTCATGAAAATCAACTAGAAAATCGTAGGCATCCTCTGATTCTGCACCCTTAAAGACTGGAGGTTTCAATTTCAAGAACTTACTGAAGAGTTCATGCTGATCGTTTGTCATAATAGGCCCAGTCGTCAGACGTGGAAATGTGCCTATTCCCAATGATGCATCCATGCGGGGAGCCATAGTAGCCGCATGTCGTATCTCTGAAACCGGAGGTGTTGGTGCAGAAACCACTGGAGGTGCCTGACCCTGATCGGATAACCCGCTAAGATAAGCAAGTACCTGGTTGATCATCTCTGGGGTAGGTTGGGGTGGCATTTCCTCATTTTGCACTTGCTCAGTTTCCCCTTCCTCACCCTCTTCTTACTACCTCCTCAGTCGGTGGAGGAGTCACCGCCCTAGTATCAGATGGGCTAGGTGCTCGTCCTCTTCCTCTAGAGGACGTCCTCCCACGACCTCTCCCACGGCCTCTTGCCGCTGTTCTCCCTCGAGCCACAGCCCCAGTGGCTGGCTCAGTCGTTTCCTGTCTGGCAGGTGCTGTTGTTGGCGCGGTCGTTGCTCTAGTTCTAACCATCTGCGAAATAGAGTGAAGATGGTCAGATACCAATTCGTATCGCCTAGATACCAATTGGACTCAAGTAGTAGCACGAAAGAAAGAATGAAAGAGTGAAATTTTTCCTAAAGTCTTATAGCCTCTCAAGGAAAAGTAAAGGCGTACCCCTACCGTTCCTTAAGACTCTACTAGACCTGTTCTTGTGTGATGAGACCAATGAACCTAATGCTCTGATACAGAGTTTGTCACGACCCAAATCGGGGACGCGACTGGCACCCACATTTACCCTCCTATGTGAGCGAACCAACCAATCTAATCTTTAACATTTTAATACAATATCAACAAAAGAAATGCGGAAGACTTAAACTCATTAATAAAACAATTCAAAACTATTATTAATATCCCCAAAATCTGGAAGTCATCATCACAAGAACATCTATCTCAAATTGCTAACTAAAAACTGTCTAAGAAGCTAAAACAAAAACTAGCTAGTCCATGCCGGAAGTTCAAGGCATCAAGACTTGAAGAAGAAGACCCAGTCCAAGCTAGACGCATTAGCTCACCCTGAATTTCCGATGAAGTGAAGACTGGCTAGATCTACTGTTGAATTGAAGTTGACGGAACGTTTGCTGCATTACACAAATAACAAAGAAGAAAACATAAAAGTAGGGGGTCAGTACAACCACACGTACTGAGTAGATATCATCGGCTAACTCAAAAATAGGGAACAGTATATATCAATAATAGTGTAAATCAACTATAAACTCAACATGTAGCAACAACAAGTATTATAATCGTCAATAGATACCATCAATTTCATCCATGAGGGCTCAAGCCTCAATACCATACTCATTTGGGGATTAAGTTCATTATGTTGAGTATATTATCATCTTTCAAGATCCATTATCTTTCTTCCTCTTGTGTCGGTACGTGACACTCCGATCCCCTACCACTATGTGTCGGTACGTGACACTCCGATCCCCTATATGTGTCGGAACGTGACACTCCGATCCCCTATATGTGTCGGAACGTGACACTCCGATCCCCAATATGTGTCGGAACGTGACACTCCGATCCCCTATATGTGTCGGTACGTGACACTCCGATCCCCTATATGTGTCGGTACTTGACACTCCGATCCCCTAATTCTACGTGTCGGTTCGTGACACCCGTCCCACTAATACTATGTGTCGGAACGTGACACTCCGATCCACTAATACTATGTGTCGGAACGTGACACTCCGATCCACTAACCTCATTCTATCCGTTCATCAAGCCTTCTCTATACCAAGGCATCATCAATCCCATCACTTTAATTCATCAAGCTTACTTTTATACCAATGCATCATCATTAATATCATAGATTAAAGTTTCTTTCAAGATTTGGGATTAGATAGTTTTCATCATGCTTGTCTTATCAAAATCACATAATCATATTCATGCAAGCATACAATTAAGCATATAGCAGGGTTTACAATACAATCAATACATATCATTCACTATTAAGAGTTCACTACGAATATCGTAAAACAACCATAACCTACCTCCACCGAAGACTAGTGATCAAGCAAGAATTCCAAAGCTTTGATATCCTTTTTCCCTTATTCGAATCTCTCTCTCAATCGATCAATCTTCTCTCTCTCTGTTCTTTCTCTTTTGTTTTCTTTTCTTTTCTTATTCAAACCCTCTTTTTTTTACCCTAATTCATCTATAATTAAGAATGAAAGATGGTAATAATGACCCACTAATAAACTTAAGGTTACCTAATTTAACCCCCAAGTAATTAGATTTATTAATATAAACCTCAATCTTTATAATTATGGAAAGAATAGTCCAAAAACGACCCTTAAAACGTGTGGAGAAATCCTAAACTGCCTGGGACTGCGCAACCTGTGACGGGCCGTCGTGCCTGCGACGGTCCGTCACACAGGTCGTCGCAGCTCCCTCGAACTCAAGTGGCCTGTGACGGCCCGTCACCCTTGTGACGGTCCGTCCTGCACCTCCGTCCTGACGGTCAGAAACTCGTTTTTCGGTACCCAATTTCAGAATTCCTAAGTATATTGAAATGGTGCCTCACGACGGTTCGTCGTACATGTGACGGCACGTCCTGAAGGTCCGTCACAGATTAAAGAGAGTCGATTTTAATATCCAATTTGAAGAATTCTAAGTGTCAAGGAACGGAACCTCCTCGACGGGCCGTCGTGACCACGACGGTCCGTCGTTTCATCCGTCGTCCCAGCCAGTTTTTCCAGAAATATTTCTGCTGCTCAAAACGACTAAACAGGTCGTTACAGCAGGCACGACGGGCCGTCACAGGCTACGTAATCCCAGCCTGGGTCGGATTTTTGTTAAGTAATTTAAGGGGCATTTTGGACTATTCCTTCTTTAATTATAAAGTTAGTGGGTTAATGTTAATAGTTTAATTACTTGGGGGTTAAAAGAGATAACCTTGAGTTAATTAGTGGGTTAATCCCTCATCTTTTTTATTTAATTATATGCTAATTAGGGTAAAAGAAAGAGGGTTTGAATAAGAAAAATAGAAAGAACAAGGAGAGGGAAAGAAAACGATCAAGAGAGACGAACGAAGAGAAACAAAGTTTTGGGAAATTGCTTGCTTGATCACGAATCTTTGGTGGAGGTAGGTTATGGTTTATGCTATTCGTAGTAAGCTCTTAATAGCAAATGATATGTATTGGGTAGTATTGTAAACCCTTCTATATGCTTAATTGTATGCTTGCATGAATGTGATTATATAATTGTGATAAAATAAGCATGATGAAGATATTGAATCCTAAATCTTGAAAAACCCTAATCTACTTTGTAAATGATGATGCCTTGGTATAAAAGAAGGCTTGATGAGCGAAAGTAGTGAGATTAGGGGATCGGGTGCCACGTTCCGGTACCAGGATAGTAATAGAGGATCGGGTGCCACGTTCCGGTACTAGGATAGTAATAGAGGATCGGGTGCCACGTTCCGGTACCAGGATAGTAATAGAGGATAGGGTGCCACGTTCCGGTACCAGGATAGTAATAGAGGATCGGGTGCCACGTTCCGGTACCAGGATAGTATATGAGGATCGGAGTGTCACGTTCCGACACCAGGATAGTATATGGATCGGGTGCCACGTTCCGGTACCAGGATAGAATGAGGATCGGAGTGCCACGTTCCGGCACCAGGATAGAATATGGATCGGGTGTCACGTTCCGACACTAGGATAGTATATGAGGATCAGAGTGTCACGTTCCGACACCAGGATAGTATATAGAGCGGAGTGTCACGTACCGACACGAGAGGAATAAAGATAATGAATCTTGAAAGATGTTAATATACTCAATTTAATGAACCTATTTCCCAAATGAGTATGGTATTAAGGCTTGAGTCCTCATGGGTGTACTTGGAGTTACTTATTAATGATTATAGTACTTGATGTTGCTACAGATTGAGTATTGTAGTTGGTTTTATGTTATTGTCTGATATATATTTTTTTTCTATTTTGAGTTGGCCGATGATACATACTCAGTACTTGTGTTTTGTACTGACTCCCTACTTGTATGTCTCTTTCTTTGTTAATTGTGGAGTGCAGCAAACGTACCGTCATCTTCAACTCAACCGCAACTCTAGTCAGTCTTCATTACACCGGATTTCAGGGTGAGCTAATGCTTCTAGCTTGGACTGGAATCTTCTTCTTGATGTCTTAATGCCTTGAAGTTCTGCCATGGACTAGCTTTTTATGTATTTTAGTTTCTTAGATACTCTTAGATTAGTAATTTGAGGATAGATGTTCTTGTGATGATGACTTCCAGATTTTGGGGGGATAATAATAAGTATTGAGTTTTAGAAGTTATTTAATCGATGTTCATTAATAAGATTTAAGTCTTCCGCATTACTTTCTATTGATATTATATTGAAATGTTGGGTTTTGTATTGGTTGGTTTGCTCACATAGGAGGGTAAGTGTGGGTGCCACTCGCGGCTTGTTTCGGGTCGTGACAAACTTGGTATTAGAGCATTAGGTTCGTTGGTCTCATCACACAAGAACGAGTCTAGTAGAGTCTTAAGGAACGGTAGGGGGACGCCTTTACTTTTCTTTGAGAGGTTATAAGACTTTAGGAAAATTCCATTCTTTCTTTCTTTCTTTCGTGCTATTACTTGGATCCAATTGGTATCTAGGTGATACAAATTTGTATCTGACCATCTTCACTCTATTTCGCGGATGGTTAGAACTAGAGCGACAACCGCGCCAACACTGACACCGGCAAGACAAGAAGCATCTGAGCCAGCCACTGGGGCTGTAGGTCAAAGAGGAGTGGTGGCAAGAGGCCGTGGAAGAGGTCGTGGGAGGACGTCCTCTAGAGAAGAGGACAAGCACCTAGCCCATCCGGTACTAGGGCGTGTTACTCCTCCACCCAGCTGAGGAAGTGGTAAGAGAGGGTGAGGAAGGGGAGAATGAACAAGTGCAGAATGAGGAATTGCCACCCCAACCTACCCCAGAGATGATCAATCAGGTTCTTGCTTATCTTAGTGGGTTATCTGATCAAGGCCAGACACCTCCCGTGTTTTCTACACCAGCACCTCAGGTTCCGGAAGTATGACAGGCCGCTGCTGAGGCTCCCCACATGGATGCCTCATTGGGAATAGGCACATTTCCTCGTCTGACTACAGGGCCTATAATGACAAGTGATCACTGATCAGCATGAACTTTTCAGTAAGTTCTTGAAATTGAAACCTCCAGTCTTCAAGGGTGCTGAATCTGAGGATGCCTACGATTTTCTTGTTGACTGTCATGAGCTACTACACAAGATGGGTATAGTAGAACGGTTTGGTGTTGAGTTTGTGACTTATCAGTTTCAAGGGAACGCCAAAATGTGGTAGCGGTCACATGTTGATTGTCAACAAACAGAGGCACCACCTATGACTTGGGCATCATTCTCTAGCTTGTTTATGGAGAAGTATATCCCCCGGACTTTGAGGGATAGGAAAAGAGATGAGTTCTTGAGCCTAGAGCAAGGTAGGATGTCGGTTACTACATATGAGGCTAAGTTTCGTGCATTATCCAGGTATGCCACCCAACTTTGTTTCTGTCCACAAGAGCGGATTCGCCGTTTTGTGAAGGGGTTGAGGTCAGAATTGCGGATTTCAACCTTACACGTAGCGGCTACGGCAAAATCCTTTCAGGAAGTGGTAGACTTCGTGATAGTGGTGGAGTGAGTGAAGCCAGATGACTTCACCATGGCCTCGACATCAAAAAGGTTTCGAAAGGGAGGTGAGTTTAATGGTTCTCACTCCAGAAGACAGGGTTCAGGAGGTTACTCAGTCCGACCAATTCAGTCCTCACTACAGACTGTAGTTGGGGGTCCACCTCAGACCGGTCAACATTTCTCTGAGGTTGGAGGTTATTCCCAGACTTGTTCATTCTCACAGAGACCGATGCTTGAATCCAGAGAGTGTTATGGATGTGGGGAGACTGGACATATGAAGAGGTATTGTCCAAAACAAGGTTACAGACCTCCAATGGTCAGAGGTAGAGATGGTCATGGAAGAGGCCGTCACTCTGGAGGACGTGGTGGTCGAGGTAATGGTGGTCACCAAAATGGCCGGGGTGATGGGCAAACTGGAGCCACTACAGCACAACATGGTAGGGGAAACGGACAGAGAGGCGATAGGGCCCATTGTTACGCTTTCCCCGGGCGGTCTGAAGCGGAGACATCTGATGTTGTTATCACAGGTAATCTTTTGGTTTGTGATTGCATGGCTTCTGTACATCCTGGCTCCACATTTTCATATGTATCTTCTTCATTTGCTACGGGTCTTAATTTACATTGTGAATTGCTTGACATGCGTATTCGTCTTTCTACTCCGGTGGGTGAGTCTGTGATAGTCGAAAAGGTGTATAGGTCTTGTCCTGTGGCTTTTGTAGGGAGCAATACTCATGTAGACTTGGTTATTTTAGAAATTGTTGACTTCGATGTAATTCTAGGTATGACTTGGCTTTCTCCAAATTTTGCAATATTGGATTGTAATGCTAAAACTGTAACGTTGGCCAAGCCTGGGACAGACCCGTTAGTGTGGGAGGGTGACTACACTTCCACTCCGGTGCGTATCATCTCCTTTCTTCGTGCTAAGAGAATGGTTAGTAAGTGTTATTTAGCTTTCTTGGCACACCTCAGGGATGATACTACCCAAGTACCTTCAATTGGGTCGGTTTCGATAGTCCGTGAGTTTCTAGACGTGTTTCCCGCAGACCTTCCTGGTATGCCACCGGATAGAGATATTGACTTCTTCATCGATCTTGAACCGGGTACTCGCCCCATTTCTATACCCCCTTATAGAATGGATCCCGCGGAGTTAAGGGAGTTAAAGGCCCAACTTCAAGAGTTGTTAAGCAAAGGCTTTATTAGACCAAGTGCATCTCCTTGGTGTGCTCCTATTTTGTTTGTGAAGAAGAAGGATGGGAGTTGTCAGATGTGCATAGACTACAAACAACTGAATAAGGTAACTATTAAGAACAAGTATCCTCTTCCCCGCATTGATGATTTGTTCGATCAGTTACAAGGTGCTTGTACCTTCTCAAAAATCGATTTGATATCTGGTTATCATCAATTGAAAATACGGGCAACGGATGTGCCCAAGACGTCTTTTCGGACAAGGTATGGGCATTACGAGTTCTTAGTAATGTCTTTTGGGCTTACGAATGCCCCTACTGCTTTCATGAGCTTGATGAATGGGATTTTTAAGCCATATCTGGATCTCTTTGTCATTGTATTCATTGATGATATATTAGTATACTCAAAGAGCAAGAAGGAACATGAGGAGCACTAGAGAATTGTATTGGAAATGTTGAGGGAGAAAAAGCTTTATGCCAAATTCTCCAAGTGTGAGTTTTGGCTAGATTCAGTGTTGTTCTTGGGGCACGTGGTTTCTAAGGATGGAGTGATGGTGGATCCATCTAAGATTGAAGCAGTGAAGAAATGGAAGAGACCTACAAATGTTACAGAGATAAGGAGCTTTGTTGGTTTAGCTAGCTACTACCGCCGATTTGTTAAGGGGTTCTCTTCTATTGCTTCCCAATTGACAAGCTTGACTAAGGAGAATGTTCCATTTGTATAGTCGGACGAGTGCGAAGAAAGCTTGCAGAAGCTCAAGACTTTGCTGACTACTGCACCCATCCTCACCTTGCCAGTGGAAGGTATGAATTTCATTGTTTATTGTGACGCATCCTATTTGGGTTTGGGTGCAGTGCTAATGCAAGAAAAAAATGTAATTGCTTATGCTTCAAGGCAATTAAAGGTGCACGAACGCAATTACCCGACCCATGATTTGGAGTTGGCCGCGGTAGTATTTGCATTAAAGAAATGGAGGCACCATTTATATGGGGTTAAGTGTGAAGTCTATACAGATCATCATAGCCTACAGTATGTCTTTACTCAGAAAGATTTGAATTTGAGATAGAGGAGATGGATGGAACTACTGAAGGACTACGATATCACTATTCTGTATCATCTAGGAAAAGCTAATGTTGTGGCAGATGCTTTAAGTAGAAAGGCAGGAAGCATGGGAAGTCTAGCTCACTTGCAAGTTTCTAGACTCCCATTGGCTAGAGAAGTTCAGATTCTGGCTAATGACCTTATGAGATTAGAAGTAAATGAGAAGGGAGGATTTTTGGCTTGTGTGGAGGCAAGATCTTCCTTCCTTGACAAGATTAAGGGAAAGCAGTTTAATGATGAGAAATTGATCCGGATCCGAGATAAAGTGTTGCGACGAGAGGATAAGGAAGCACAAATCGATGAGGAAGGTGTTTTGAGAATTCAGGGAAGGGTATGTGTACCCCACATCGATGATTTGATCAACACTATTCCGACAGAGGCTCATAGTTCAAGGTATTCTATACATCCTGGTGCAACCAAGATGTATCGTGACCTAAAGCAACATTTTTGGTGGAGTAGAATGAAACGTGACATTGTGGAGTTTGTCGCCAAATGTCCAAACTGTCAGCAAGTATAATATGAACACCAGAGGCTTGGAGGAACACTTCAGAGAATGCCCATTCCTGAATGGAAGTGGGAGAGAATTGTAATGGACTTCGTGGTTGGTCTTCCAAAGACATTGGGAAAGCTTGATTACATTTGGGTAATTGTGGACAGATTAACTAAGTCTGCTCACTTCATTCTGGTCAAGGTGACTTACAATGCAGAGAAGTTAGCCAAACTTTACATCTCGGAAATGGTGCGATTGCATGGAGTTCCACTTTCCATTATATCAAATAGGGGTACGCAGTTTACTTCTATGTTTTGGAAAATATTGCATGCTGAATTGGGTACTAGGTTGGATCTGAGTACCGCATTTCACCCTCAGACCGATGGTCAGTCTGAGCGAACGATTCAAGTATTTGAGGATATGCTTCGTGCATGTGTGATAGAATTTGGTGGCCATTGGGATAGCTTCTTACCCTAAGCAGAATTCTCGTATAACAATAGCTATCACTCAAGTATTGATGTGGCCCCATTTGAGGCACTGTATGGGAGGAGATGTAGATCTCCCATTGGTTAGTTTTATGCATTTGAGGTTAGACCTTGTGGAACTGACTTTCTGAGGGAATCGTTAGATAAAGTGAATTGCATTCAGGAAAAGCTTTTAGCGGCTCAAAGTAGTCAAAAAGAATATGCAGATCGAAAGGTTAGAGATTTGGAGTTTATGGAGGGTGAGCAAGTCTTGCTGAAGGTTTCGCCCATGAAAGGGGTGATGCGGTTTGGTAAGCGAGGTAAGCTTAGCCCAAGGTATATAGGTCCCTTTGAAGTTCTGAAGCGAGTAGGGGAGGTGGCTTATGAATTAGCCCTCCCTCCAGGGCTGTCTGGAGTGCATCTGGTATTTCATGTGTCTATGTTGAAAAGATACCATGGGGATGGAAACTACATCATTCGTTGGGATTCAGTCCTGCTTGATGAGAATTTGTCTTATAAGGAGGAGCATGTTGCTATTTTAGATAGAGAAGTCCGCAGGTTGAGGTCAAGGGAGATTGCATCCATCAAAGTTCAATGGAAGAATCGACCAGTTGAAGAAGCCACTTGGGAGAAAGAGGCTGATATGCAAGAAAGATACCCACACCTGTTTACAGATTCAGGTACTCCTCTTCGCCCTTGTTTTTCTTCTTGTGATCGTTCGAGGACGAACGATGGGTAAATTGGTATCTATTGTAACGACCTGTTTAGTCATTTTGAGCAGCAGATTTTATTTCAGGAAAAACTGAATGAGACGACGGACCCCACGACGAACCTTCATGGGCACGACGGACCGTCGAGGGGGTCTCAATCCAAAACACTTAGAATTCTGAAAATTGGGTACTGAAATCGACTCTCTGAACTTCGTGACGGAATGGCAGGACGGACCGTCGTGGGCACGACGGACCGTCACACATTTTCCACAGAAATTAAGTCTCTGAACTCTGTGACGGAAGCAGTAGGACGGACCGTTGCAGGCACGACGGGCCGTCACAGGCTTCGTAATCCCAGGCTGGGTCGGATTTCTGTTAAGTAATTTAAGGGGCATTTTGGACTATTCCTGCTTTAATTATAAAGATAGTGGGTTAATGTTAATAGTTTAATTACTTGGGGGTTAAAAGAGATAACCTTGAGTTAATTAGTGGGTTAATCCCTCATCTTTTATACTTAATTATATGCTAATTAGTGTAAAAGAAAGAGGGTTTGAATAAGAAAAATAGAAAGAACAAGGAGAGGGAAACAAAACGATCAAGAGAGACGAACGAAGAGAAACAAAGTTTTGGGAAATTGCTTGCTTGATAACGAATCTTCGGTGGAGGTAGGTTATGGTTTATGCTATTCGTAGTAAACTCTTAATAGCGAATGATATGTATTGGGTAGAATTGTAAACCCTTCTATATGCTTAATTGTATGCTTGTATTAATGTGATTATATAATTGTGATAAAATAAGCATGATGAAGCTATTGAATCCTAAATCTGAAAAAACCCTAATCTACTTTGTTAATGATGATGCCTTGGTATAAAAGAAGGCTTGATGAACGAAAGTAGTGAGATTAGGGGATCAGGTGCCACGTTCCGGTACCAGGATAGTAATAGAGGATCGGGTGCCACGTTCCAGTACCAGGATAGTAATAGAGGATCAGGTGCCACGTTTTGGTACCAGGATAGTAATAAAGGATCGATTGCCACATTCCGGTACCAGGATAGTAATAGAGGATCGGGTGCCACGTTCTGGTACCAGGATAGTATATGAGGATTGGAGTGTCACGTGCCGACACCAGGATAGTATATGGATCGGGTGCCACGTTCCGGTACAAGGATAGAATGAGGATCGGAGTGCCACGTTCCGGCACCAGGATAGAATATGGATCAGGTGTCACGTTCCGACACCAAGATAGTATAAAAGGATCGGAGTGTCACGTTCCGACACCAGGATAGTATATGGAGCAGAGTGTCACGTACCGACACGAGAGGAATAAAGATAATGAATCTTGAAAGATGTTAATATACTCAATTTAATGAACCTATTTCCCAAATGAGCATGGTATTGAGGCTTGAGTCTTCATGGGTGTACTTGGCGTTACTTATTAATGATTATAGTACTTGATGTTGCTACAGATTGAGTATTGTAGTTGTTTTATGTTATTGTCTGATATATACTGTTTTCTATTTTGAGTTGGCCGATAATACCTACTCAGTACTTGTGTTTTGTACTGACCCCCTACTTGTATGTTTCTTTCTTTGTTAATTGTGGAGTGCAGCAAACGTACCGTCATCTTCAACTCAACCGCAACTCTAGCCAGTCTTCATTACACCGGATTTCAGGGTGAGCTAATGCTTCTAGCTTGGACTGGATCTTCTTCTTGATATCTTAATGCCTTGAAGTTCCGGCATGGACTAGCTTTTTATGTATTTTAGTTTCTTAGATACTCTTAGATTAGTAATTTGAGGATAGATGTTCTTGTGATGATGACTTCCAGATTTTGGGGGATAATAATAAGTATTGAGTTTTAGAAGTTATTTAATCGATGTTCATTAATGAGATTTAAGTCTTCCGCATTACTTTCTGTTGATATTATTTTGAAATGTTGGGTTTTGTATTGGTTGGTTCGCTCATATAGGAGGGTAAGTTTGGGTGCCACTCGCGGCTTGTTTTGGGTCGTGACATCAATAATATTGAAAATAAGATGTTTTTGGTAAAAGATGATTTTTAAATGACTCATATATATTTTCACATATTTTTCATATTTTTTGCGAAAGAAATCGGAATAATTTAAATAATATATGAATTTCTGAATTGATATAAATTTGTGGGTGTGTGTATATATATATATATATATATATATATATATAGATATATATATATATATGTATAGTAGTATATATATATATATATATATATATATATATATATATATATATATATATATATGCATGTATGAACTTTTCTTCCTCTAAAACTTTTTATTATTAGATCACTGGAGAAATAATATGTATCCTCGCTTAATTCTTCTATTGTTGGCAGAACATTGAAGCATATCATCTCAAAGGGGAGTTATAACCACAACCATACACTTAACAAGTTACAAAGGAACCACTATTTGCAACTGATTTATCTTTGATCTAATAAAATTATTACAGAAAAGGCAACACAAAGTTGTCATACAACTAATGGCACAAGTAATACACTGATAAAATTGTATATTTTCTGTTTTGACCGAAAAGAAACATGTCTTTCCACTCACATTCCATAGTAATCAACATATACTAAGATCAAAGGCATCACTTACAACCAGATTTAAACTCACCCAATGAAAACAAATTGTAACACCCCCAATAGCCAAAATAGACCAAAAATCAGTTTTTCAAAAAAAATCTATAGGTGCAACAAACAGCGGCATCGACGGTCCGTAGGACAGACGATGGTCAATCATGCACAACTGTTGATGGGATAAGAAACTCCCAAAATTTCAGCCGGGAAAAATTGGTTGCATCTTGATCGACGGTCTGTACTCCGTGACCTTCGATCGAAACCCCAATCACCCACTCCTTATGAGAGCTACGGATGACCAACATAGTCTGTAGGTTGACCTATAGTCTGTAGGTGGAAAATTTGCAGGAAATTAAGGGGAAATGCAGTTGGGTCAACTTCAAATGATGATAATTGTTAGCGAAAAATGAATTAGGTGTCCCATGACCTACCCAGAGATAGATAATTGAATTGTCCTTCCATAGCCACCAACCTTGCTAAAATCAAACCTTCGAATAAAATGTTATGCCTATTTTAGTAAAGGTATGTCGAACAGGCCCTGACGACGGACCCAATGACAGGGCGTCAGGCAGACGATGGACCGTCAGTCCTGGCCGTCGTTTGGCCCGACAACAACTTTCCCAGCGGTCTTTTTGACCTTTCCCACTCTGCTTAAACCCTAAATTAAGTTGTGTTGACCCTAAATCATCATAATTTTGTCAGTTTAATCCTGGAAACGTGATTAAATCATATCAAAGTAAAATCATAAAATCAAAACCTAAAAAATTAGAAGAAAGAGAGGAGAAAACGCTCAAGAACCCTAGTTCAAAAACACCTCAAGTTCCAGCAGTTCCAGCCCCGAAAATTAAGTATTTTTCCATAATTTCATCACCAGGCATGTGAGATTTCAGTAGTGTGTTCCTTTCACCCATTGGGTCCCTAGTTTTCAGTCTGATTTTTTTTTCTCTTACCATGATTAAAACTAGGGTTACTAGAACTTTGGTAGAACTTCATGAATTTATTAAATATATATTCCAAATCATAATATCATGTTATTACTCATATTATCGCATGAATTTCAGAATCTTAGCTTTGTATTTGTTTAGTTCTTGAATTACACGTGCTATGTCAGATATTTCAGACACATCAGATATACATGCCTCAGTTTTAAATGCATAATTACTAGATTAATTATTGCATTCTCAGTTTGTATGTTAAGTTTTGAGCTATCCACTATTTACAGAAACTTAGACAGAATTAGTTAATTTCCAAATTCATTGGGAGTAGAATAATACTGAGTTGGACTAGGGTTTAGCGTACCCAATTGTCCCAGAACTACTAGCCAAGTACGTTGTAAGTACCATCTGCGGGCAATCAGTTTTGTGATCACGCCAGCATGCCTTTATACCTTTGTCAGGATATATTGGGTCCTCTCGATAGGGCTTATACATCGAACTCCACATTTAGCTCATGTACTTTTATCATTAGTTATTAGTAGCTCCCACAGATCAGTCAGACTCTTAGCATTGTCCATTTATCAGTATATTCAGTATTCAGTTTCAGCATGTTATAAATTTGTCATTGCATCCAGTTAGCTCATTATTAAGTTTGTCATGTCATATTATTATACTTGCTTTTATGCTTTTTCAGTTATGTTTTATTTTAGCTTTACTCTATCCTACATGCTCAGTACCTTTCAAGTACTGACGCATACGTGTGTTACATCTTCTCGTGATGTAGGTTCAGGTTCTCATCATATAGATCAAACATAGATCAATTTTAGATATCAAGTTCAGCAGATTCAGTGGTGAGTCCTCATTTTCCTGAGGACAACAGTCATGAGTGTCATTTTAGTCTTTAGTCATTCAGTTTTATGTTTTTGCTAGATTTAGCAGGGAGCTTTTCCCAGTATTTCTAGTCCAGTTTAGAGACTATTTTCAGACATAGTTAGATTCAACTTAGTATTGAGTTAATAATTTCTTTGTATTAAACTTATTGTTTTCAAATATCTCAGTTATAGAATATAAGTATTCCCCATATTTTCATATTTAATTATGATTTACCTTCCGTAACAGTTTATATTCTTTAGTATGCTCATGATCTCTGTGGTCCTAGGTTCCTCGTTCGCGCCTCGGGGGTAGCTTGAGGCGTGACACAAATTGTAATATCCCATATCTAAAACAAACCAAAAATCTATAGGTGCAACTGATGGTTACATGAACAGACTGTAGTTTAAGCTATGGCCTGTACTGTGCATCCATCGTTTGAGTCTTAATCCCCCCCCCCCAAAAAAAAAAAAAAGCTTAGCCTAAAAAATTTGACTAAGCTTCGAATGACGGACGGACCTAGGGTCCATAGTCTATGTCCTTTCGATCAAGACCCCAATCACCCCCTCTCTTAAAAGAACAACGATTGACCAATACAGTCCGTAGGTGGACCTATGGACCATTGGTCAAAATAAGCAGACAGTTAAGGGGAAAATGTTATAGGGTCAACTTCAAATGGCCATAACTCTTTGCTCAAAATGAGTTAGGTGTCTCATGACGCACCAAATGATAGATAAATAAATATCTTTCCATAGCCACTAACCTTGCTAAATTTAGACCTCTAAGTAAAAAGTTGTGACCATTTTAGTAAAGGTCTCTCGAACAGATCCGACCTACTGACCCAACGACGGATCGTCGATTAAGCGATGGTCCATCAGTCCAGGTCGTCGTTCGATTCGACAACAATAAAATCAAGGTCTTTTACCTCATTTAACCCCTAAGATACGTCATTTTGACCCATCAGATTTTATTCAGTTTAAGCCTAGAAACTTAACAAGAACTTACCTAAGTCAAAATCAGAAATCAAAACTTAGAAAATTAGAAGCAAGAATGGAGATGAAGGTCAAACCTATTAAATCCTTACTTTTTAGTCAGTTCTTGATTCTCTTATCAAGGTTAAACCTAGGGTTTGTAGAATTACACCAAATCATCAATAATTAGTAAGGTATATATTCCAAATCATATTGTGAGGTTATTATTCAGTTTATCACATGAATTTGAGTACCCTAACTATGTATTTCTTTAGTTCTTAAATTACACATGCTAGGTTATATATTTCAGTTACATCATATATACATGTCTCAGTTATTAATGCATAATTGTTAGATTAATAATTGCACTCTCTGTTTGCATGTTCCGTCTTGGGCTATCCAGTGTATACAGAAATGCAGTCATAATTTCTTAGTCATTTAATTCATTAAGAATAGCATAATACCAAGTTGGACTAGGGTTTAGCGTACCCAAATAGTCCGAGAACTACTAGCCGAGTAAGATGTAAGTGTACTCTGTGGGCATCAGATCACGCCAGCATCCCTTTATACCTTTGGAAGGGTATATTGGGTCCTCTCGATGGGGAGTATACATCGGACTCCACATTTAGCTCATGTGGTTTTATTATCGGTTATTAGTATCTCCCACAATTTAGTTAGAATCTTTTGGATTTACAATTTATCAGCATATTCAATATTCAGATTCAACATGAAATATATTAGTCATTGTATTCGGTTATCTAAACATTCAATTTATCATGTTTAGATTTCTATACTTGATTTTGTGCTTGTTCAGCTATGTTTTATTTCAGTGTTACCCTATCCAACATTCTCAGTTTCTTGAAATACTTACATATACGTGTATTACATCTTCTCATGATGTAGGTTCAGGTTCTCATCATCCAGATCGCGCTTAGATTGATTTTTGATCTCCTGTTCAGCAGATTCAATGGTGAGTCCTCATCCTCCAAGGACAATATTCATGAGTTTCTTTTCAGTGTTTAGTCCTTTAGTTTCAGTTTTTGGTAGACATTTTTGTGGCTTGTGCCAGGATTTCTAGTCAGTTTAAGAGGCTATTTTCAGACATAGTTAGTTTCAGCTTAGCATTGAGTCAATATTTCTTTGTATTAAACTCGTCATTATTTCAAATATTTCAGATATAGTATATTGATATACCCTATCTTTTTATTTAAAATGTGATTTTAGCTTCCACAATTGTTTATATTCTTTAGTATGCTCATGATCATGTCAATAGGGTTAGCTTGGGATCGCTTGTGGTCCTAGGTCCCGCGTCTGCGTATCTAGGGTAGCTTGAGGCGTGACAAACTTTGTATCAAAACACTAGTTTAGGTTGTCCTAGGATGTATGTAAAGCCGCACTAAGTAGAGTCCTTTTCATGGATGTGAATTTCACCAGATACAATGAGAGGGAGGCTATGAAGTGTTTTAGGAAAACTTCACTTTGTTGTTACTCTTATCGTGCATAAGTTATGATCTAATTCCATTCTAACTTGACGTTCTACATTTCTGATCATGCCTCCTCGTAGAGCTAATTCTAGGAATACAAACACTTGGAATGCAAATGCAAGAAATGCAAACACAACTTGTCAAGTCCCAGATCAAGAAGTCTCCAATGCTGAATTGAAGAGTGCCATTCACATGTTTGCTCAAAGTGTCGCAGAATAGAACAATCAGCGGGTTCAAGCTCTTATGAATGGAAATGGTGGATCGATAGCAGCAAGGGTCGTGACATTGTTAGGATAAATCCACGTGAGTTCTTAGGAGCGCAAACTAATGAGGATACCCATAATTTCTTTGATGATCAAGAAGATCTTTGAGGTTATGCAGGTTACTGCGGATGATCGAGTTGAGTTGGCATCACATTATCTAAAAGATGTTGCTTATATCTTGTACACTCAATGGAAGGACAATAAGGGCACAGATGCAACTCCTATTACCTGGGAATGCTTTAGTGAGACCTTTCTAGATAGGATTTTCCCAATAGAGTTGAGATAAGCAAAAACCCAGGAATTCATGAACATAAGGCAGGGTAACATGACAGTCCAAGACTATGGAATCAAGTTTAACTGACTCTACAGGTATGCTCTCACATGGTTGCTGACTCCACGGATCAGATGAATAAGTTCTTGTGTGGAGTTTCAAATTAAGTGAAAATAGACTGCAAAAATGCTATGTTACTAGGAGATATCAACATCTTTAGGCTTATGACTCATGCTCAGCAGGTTGAGGGTAATAAGCTTCATGAATATGCCAAGCAGAATAAGAAGGCTAGGACTGGGAACTATGACTCGGGTGGTAGAAATCTCTCGTAGAGTTAGAAGAGTTTTCATCCCTAGCCCTTTCATCAGCTGGTGTTCCATCCTCCAAGAACATGTATGACAAGAAGGTTTAAGCACCAGACTCTAAGTATCAAGGAAGTGTTTAAGGCACCAATACTTACCCCACTTGCCCTAAGTGTAGGAAGAATCATGCAGGTGAGTGCCTTGCAGAAAAGGAAGGGTGTTTTGGGTGCGGTCAGTCTGGTCACAGGTTGAGAGATTGTCCTTGTAGACAGGGTCAAGGAGGTGGAAATGGTAGATCTCAATCTACAACTTCATCCGCACAAGCCAGTCTCACAAGTCATCAGGGTAACTCATCTACTATAGGTGGCGGTCAGCGCCAGAACAGGTTGTATGCTCTTCAGGCTCGCCAGATGATGAAGGTTCTCTTGATGTATTTATTGGTACATTATGAGTCTTTGAACTTGATAATTATGCATTGTTAGATCCAGGGGATACTCTTTCTTTTGTAACTCCTTACATAACAGTCCAATTCAGTGTCAGTCCAGAAGATCTCTAAAACCTTTCTTAGTCTCTACTCTAGTTGGTGAACTAGTTATAGCTAGACTAGTATACAGATATTTCCCTGTCAGAGTATCTTAGAAATTCATCTCAGAAGATCTTATAAAGTTAGAAATAGTTGAATTCGCTGTCATTATAGGCATGGATTGGCTACATTCCTGTTACGCCTCAATCGATTATAGAACTAGGATTATTCTTTTACAGTTTGCAAATGAACAAATCTTAGAATAGAAGGGTAGTAGCTTAGCGCCTATGGGTCGATTCATTTCTTATCTTAAGGACAAAAAGATGATCTCTAAGGGTTATATCTATCATCTAGTTCGGCATGAGGATTTTATCTCTAAAACCCCAACTCTTGAGTTAGTTCCAGTAGTTAATGAGTTTTCAGAACCGTTTCCAGAAGATCTTTTCGGAGTTCCTCCCAAAAGGGAAATCGACTTTGGAATTGATCTCCTTCCAGATACCCAGCCTATTTCTATTCCTCCTCACAAAATGGACACAGAGAGCTTACGGAATTGAAGGAGTGTTTAAAAGACCTTCTAGATAAGTGTTTCATTAGACCTTGTATTTCTCCATGCGGTGCACCAGTGTTGTTCGTAAAGAAGAAAGATAGTTCTCTCAGAATGTGCACTGACTATAGACAGTTGAAAAAGGTCACAATCAAGAATAAGTATCCTAAACCCAGGATTGATAACTTGTTTGACCAACTTCCGAGTGTTATTGATTTCTCAAATATATACCTTAGATTGGGTTATCATCGTCTCAGAGTTAGAGATAGTGAAATTCTGAAAACAACCTTCAAAACACGATATGGTGATTATGAATTTGTAGTTATGTCATTTAGACTAACCAATGCTCTTGCAACTTTTTTGGATTTGATGAACATAGTGTTCAAACTTGGACTTGTTCATTATTGTCTTTATTTATGATATCCTCATTTACTTTAGGAATGAGGAAGAACATGCAAGTCATTTGAGAGTTTTTCTTCAGACTCTCAAAGATCGTCAGTTATTCGCTAAGTTTAGCAAATGTGAGTTATGATTGCAATTAGTTGCTTTTCTTGGTCACATTGTATGAGAGAATTCGAGTGGATTTGCAGAAGATAGAAGCAGTGAAACAATGGCCTAGAGCTACCTCTGTTATAGATATCAAAAGTTTCTTAAGTCTAGCGAGTTATTATAGAAGGTTCGTGAAAATATTTTCATCCATAGCGGGTTATTATAGAAGGTTCGTGAAAATATTTTCATCCATAGCCTCACTATGACTAGGTTGACTCAGAAGATGGTCAAGTTTCAATGGTCAGATGATTGTGTGAAAAGCTTTGCAGAATTGAAAACTAGATTGACTATAGCTCCTATCTTGACTCTACTAAAGGGTTCAGATGGTTATGTGATCTATTGAGATGCATCCAGAGTTGGCCTTGGTTGTGTGTTGATGCAACGAGATAAGTTTATATATTATGCTTCTAGACAGCTTAAGGTGCATGAGAAAAACTATCCAACTTTGACCTCGAGATTACAGCAGTGGTGTTTGCACTTAAGATTTAGCGAAACTTCTTGTTTGTTGTTGATATAGATGTATTCACTGACCATAAAAGTCTTCAGTATGTGTTCACCCAGAAGGAGTTGAATCTCTCCAGAGGAGATGGCTTGAGTTCCTTAAGGATTATGATATAAGTGTGCATGACCATCTTGGTTAAGGCGAATGTATTAGAAAATGCTCTTAGTAGATTATCTATGGGTAGTGTAGCCCATGTTGAGGAAGAAATGAAGGAGCTAGTGAAGGATGCTCATAGTCTTGCTCGCTTGGAAGTTCGCCTTATGAGCATATCAGATAGTGGTGTAACAGTTTAGAATGGGGCAAAATCTTCTTTGGTAGTGGAGGTTAAGGAAAAGCAAGACAGTGATCCAATCTTGCTTGAAATAGAGGGTGCAATCCATAATCAGAGAGAGGAGGTTTTCTCCTAAGAGGTAGATGGTGTACTTCTCTACTACACGTAGATTGTGTTTTCCTAATATGGGTGAGTTGAGACAACATATTATTGCAGAAGTCCATAACTCTAGATATTCTATTCATCCATGTACAGCGATATGCGGAAAGTCTATTGGTGGAATGACATGAAGAGAGATATCGCAGATTTTGTGAGTAAGTGCCCCAATTGCTAGTAGGGTTAGCTTGGAATAACTTGTGGTCATAGGTCCAGTGTTTGTGTCTCGGGGTTAGCTCGGGGAGTGACACAAAGCACATGTAATCTTTTAAAATGCAAGAAAAAGAATAGTAGAACATAAAAAAAATTGTGGTTAAAAGAAAGTAGAGAAAGTATTTTTAATATCTTATTGAAATAGTCATAACCTTTTGAGAAGTCAAAACTTTTTAAAAAGTCAGAACTTATTGAAAAATGAAAACTCACAACTTACTGAATAAGTTACAACCCCTTGGAAAGGCACAACTTTTTGGAAAAGTCACAACTTAGTGAAATTATATTTTTTGTGTCTTATCGGAATAATCATGACCTTTTGAGAAGTCCAGACATTTTGAGAAGTCATAACCTTTTGTAAAAGTCACAACTTATAAAAAAAATGACATTTCCTAGATGTCACAACTCTTTCAAAAGTCACAACTCATTGAAAAAATCACAACTCTTTCGAAATCCACAACTCTTTGGAAAAGTCACAACTCAGTGAAAAATCAATTGTGTATAAGAATCATGACACCTTGTCATATTAAAAAAATTAGGGTTTTTGCTATTCTTTATTTCTAAATCAGAATATTTTCCAAGTACGAAAAAATTCAGTAATATTGTTATTTTTCATATCACTTAACAGACATGGTAAGTAAATAATTGCAATAATAGTGACACTTAAAATTTATTATGGAGGGTGTTTTGTATATGATCTTGAGATAATCTATGTCAAATGAACCATTAATCTTGAAAAGATTAATATAGATGCATATCAGTTGCATATCATGTTGCTTCATGAATTAGTACTGGAAATGCATGATAAAAATGTGGAAACATTTGATGAAGCATTAACAAAAATGATGGCTATTAATTGTTAAATACTGATTTGACGTTTTGAAATTTCTTAATAATTTGAATGATTCAGATTTTGTTGATGTATCAATTTAATTTACCTTTAGTTGTTGAGGAGATATCGGTATTGCATAACACTAATGATTATATATGCTCCCCAAAAAAAATAGTATTGATGTGTTCTCCTCTAACAAAAAGATAGAGGTTGTGTGTCTTCATGTCAACCATTTAATGAAAATGTAAATAAGGGCTTAAATGAAAACCAGTCCCTTAAAGTTAAGAACTAGTCTCCTAGAGTAAATGTAGAGTTTCATTTATTCTGATTCACTCTATGATGTTGATGAAACATTTCTAATTTGAGTGATTTTGATGAATTGCTTCAAGCTATAGATAGTGTAACATTCAAAAACAACCTAAATAGAAAGTTGATAGGGTAAATCTATATGAGCAACCATCTGGCCTTGTAGGTATACATATTGGTTTTGAAGACATCTATAAGTGCTAGAGGCAAGATGGAGACGTTGAGCTTCGAACCCTAGCTTTATTCCTAGAACTTGATATATATTAATTAATGTAAAAAAGTTTCCTTTTGTGTTCAATCATCTATGTGGCAAAAAAGACATGGTGTGTGATCTTCTTCTCTTAACATGTCTGAACCATTTTAACCTGACTTCTCTCATGTTATTCACCACGAAAGTGTTGTTGAATACTGTAAATTAACGACATTTTGGCACAATAACATATTTTAAGTGAAAGACCACAAAATTAAAATGTCTTCTTTACTTTTTAAAAACATAAAACTATAGTTTTCTTACAAGAATTTGGAACAATCTCTTGTTATACCTTGGTAACTGAAGCCTAGCGAAAGAAGAGACAATTGGAGACTTTGGACTTGGAACCCTAGCTTTCTTCCTAGAACTTGAGAGAGAATTAGAGGGGATGAACTTGGATGTGGATTGGGGATTTGAGAGAATGAGAGAGTTAAATAGATTTAGGATTGAGAGGTGCTATAGGTCTTGAATTACGTCAAATGATGTGGCATAGACATTAAATACATAGAATAAGACCCAAATATACCTTTAAGAATTAACTGGCAGAAGTGATCTATGATTGGAACCTAAGGTATGTAGACCTTTCTATGGCTCGTATTGGTCAACCGTGAAACCAACTACACTTCACTAACTTGCATTCACATACACCTACATCTAACACCCCCGATCCACAACGTTTCCTCACTTAAATTATATCCAATCATAACCATGTGTCACGCCCAAGAGCACCACCCCCCCAGACTTAACCGGCGTCTAGGTCTTCAAAAAGGACTTATACTAGCCCTTAGCATACATCATCAAATATCATTTGTAGAAAAAAATGTTGAAAATTAAAACTTTTACATAGTGAAGTATACTCAGACTTCTCACATATCATATATGGAGTTTACACAGACTCCTCTATTATGAATTTTACATAGATCTATCATTTCGCATAATCGATTCATTTAACATGTCTAATTCTTTGTCTCACATATATCCATTTAAACGAGAGTTAAAAAGGTTTGGGCATAGCCCTTACAAGTACAATATGTCACATATATGCTTAAAACAATAGTCTCAACAATAAGGAAACAATAAATGTCTTTAGTCATAAGCAATACTACTAGGATAGAACAAGTGGCATCATCCTCGAACTTTGAGGACTCACCAACAATTTGGGGGAAAGTCAAAGTCTTCCTGCAAATGGCCCCGAAGCACCTCAACAGCCTGAACCTACATATTTGTAGAAATATAAGGAATAGGGATTAGTACAACCACTTGTACTAAGTATGGAAACATATGCACATAAAACCTTTCAATACGTGCATAAAAGGGACAATTTCTTTGGAAGCATGTTAAGTCATTTGGAATGTCTTTGTGAATACACATATGAGAGCATATACAAGCAAATGATCAAAACCAGATATGACATATTCATATTCATATATAGTAACAACACCAAAATGAAGTCATATAAGAATATCATATTCAAGAGTTCATATCATCGAAGCATATAAGACCCTTACCAATAATCTCATCCCAAGCCTACAACTGCAATGCTCATGTGAAGCCCCATAACCCCACATAATCAAGTAACTAGAAAAGAGATCATAAGTAATGCCATACCTCATATGACATAACATCATGAGTAGTCACCAACATACATATCAACTTAGACCAATATCAAGTTCATTAAATGAAACCAACATCATATAAGAGAAACATCAAATAAGACCAACATGATACATTTCATTGTAACACAAGTCCATAAGAACATAAGAACAACCTCCTATGACTCCCCTCAAGGTCAACTTGTCTAATACATAGGTAAAAGTCTCATACCCTTACCCATACTAAGTAGTACCCCTTTAAGTCACCCTAGTTAGTGTCCATATTTATTACTTCCATTCATTGATTTTACTTTCAAGAACAATCGCCTTAACCAAAAATAGACCATGTGAGCAAAACATGGAATCTGGTGTCATGAAACCCTAAAGCAAAAGAAGGTGCTCTACTTGCCAAGGTAGAATTAAACATGAACATAACATTCTAGGTGGATCCACTAGTTTGCATTCCTATGGGGGAAACATAGTTAAGGAACTAAGAGATATACTAGAAACTCATGTATGAACATTGCATGGTAGTCTCCATCTCATGAGAACATTAGTCAACCAACCTTCCCTCATGGGAAAAGAAACCTATCATATCTAGTTCGCTCGGTGCTAAATTAAATTTCCTCTGAAACTCCTTTAGGTCATTCTTAATCATCAAATCTTAATATAGTCCATCGAAGACTAACCCTTGTATAATCATTTCATTAGCTCATTAGGTATAGGATGAGAACTTCCTTTTATCACAATCCATCATTAGTGAGATCAACAAATCATAATCATATCATATAAGGCACACAAGAGAATCACATTCAACCTTGTATCATCTTACCCTTACCATGATCTCACAATTCAACAAATTCATAACATGCCATCATAATCATCACATAATCATCTTCTTAATCTATGAACATCATCATACTTCAATTAAATATCATCATCAAGAATAAACCACCATTATTGAAGTAGGGAACTCATAATCATAAAGGTCTTACCAAATAGCTTACAAAACATTCTTCAAGATCTTACCGTCAATTCATCAAAAAAATTCAATCATACACTCATCATAATCATCATCATTATAGTGAATTAGACAATAACATGATCAATTCCAAAAACTCTGATCATATACAACTTCAATTCATGGCTAGGGTTAGGAAAAACGGGTTCAATAACGAATCTTTTATAGAAACTAGGTCAAAGACGAAGAACTATAACAACTATACCATTAGTTAACCATAGATTATCAATATAAACCAACACAATAAAACATCAAATCAATTTCAAAAGGAATTCACAAAATTGAATGAAACCCCTTTTTTTACAAGGAAATAGTAAGGAACATATCTAATCAAGCAAATGACCAGGAACATATCAACATCAAAAAAATTTAAGTATCTTTGTAATTTCAGAACAACAAGGACACATTTCTGGTGCGATTAATTCTTTTGAGGAGTTTATAAGCCAATGGAGCTAGCGACAATATGTTTTGCAAACTCAATGTTAAATATTAATTACCTAAAATTAAAAAAGAAGAAGTTTCATAACATGTCAATTACATAAATTATTGAGAAATTATATGATAAATACGAGTTAAATCTATAATAGATACCAATCATTTGGTAAGATAAAAAAAAGGAGGATATGGAAATACACAAATATTTTACAAAGAAACTGGAAAGCGTAAATATTACAAAGTGAAATAAAAGGTGAAAAATTACTAACTCTTACGTCTGCCAAGTTCATTAATTGCAACGAATCATGTATGCAACTCATTACTCTAACGTATCAGAAATGGTTGGTCTGGCAAAGTTGATGCAACAACATTAAGTTGTTGTGACTTTTTGTCTGAGTTGATAAATCACAAGATCAAAATTAAAAATACAAGGATCATATCATTTAATATCATTATCATTAAACACTGACTGAATTTACATTCTTGGCAACAAACACAAAGCTTGGGAATTTGCTTGTTGATCACTAATCTTCGGTGGAGGTAGGTTATGGTTATTTCATGCTATTCGTAGTAAACTCTTAATAGCGAATGTTATGTATTGATAGTATTGTAAACCCTGCTATGTGCTTTATTGTATGCTTGCATGATACGATTATAAAATTGTGATTATATAAGCATGATGAAGTTATTGAAATCCCAAATCTTGCAAAAACCTAATCTATTTGTTAATGATAATGCCTTGGTATGAGAGAAGGCTTGATGAACTAAAAGTAATGAGAGTGATGATGCCTTAGTATAAGAAAAGGCTTGATGAACTAAAGTAATGAGAATGATGATGCCTTGGTATAAGAGAAGGCTTGATTAATTGATAGAATGAGATTAGTGGATCGGAGTGTCACGTTCCGACACATAGAATTAAGGGATCGGGTGTCACGAACTGACACGTAGTATTAGGGGGATCGGGTGTCACGAACCGACACGTAGATTTAGGGGATCGGGTGTCACGAACCGACACGTAGATTTAGGGGATCGGGTGTCACGAACCGACACGTAGATTTAGGGGATCGAGTGTCACGAACCGACACGTAGATTTAGGGGATCAGGTGTCACGAACCGACACGTAGATTTAGGGGATCGGAGTGTCACGTTCCGACACATAGTAGTAGGGGATCGGAGTGTCACGTACCGACACAAGAGGAATAAAGAATATGAGAGAGCGGAGTGTCACGTACCGACACGAGAGAAATAAAGATAATGAATCTTGAAAGATGCTAATATACTCAATCTAATGAACATAATTCCCAAATGAGTATGGTATTGAGGCTTGAGTCCTCATGTGTGAACTTGACGGTAATTGTTAATGATATAGTACTTGTTGTTGCTACATGTTGAGTATCATAGTTGATTTATGATATTACTTGATATATACTATTTTCTATTTTGAGTTGGCCGATGATATCTACTCAGTACCCGTGTTTTGTACTGACCTCTACTTTTATGTTTTCTTCTTTGTTATTTGTGGAGTGCAGCAAACGTACCGTCATCTTCAACTCAACCGCAATTCTAGCCAGTCTTCGTCACACCGGATCTTCAGGGTGAGCTAATGCTTCTAGCTTGGACTGGATCTTCTTCCTCATATCTTGATGCCTTGAAGTTTCCGGCATGGACTAGCTTTTACTTGTTTTAGCTTTTAGAATACTCTTAGTTTAGTCATTTGATAATAGATGTTCTTGTGGTGATGACTTCTAGATTTTGGAGAATAATAGATGTCGAATTAATAGTTATTGAATTTGTTTTTATTAATGAGTTTAAGTCTTCCGCATTACTTTCTGTTGATATACATTGAAATGTTAAGGGTTAGATTGGTTGGTTCGGTCACATAGGAGGGTAAATGTGGGTGCCAGTCGCGGCTCGGTTTTGGGTCGTGACATTAAATTTATATTGTGTGTGTTGCACAAACACTCATACGTTTTCTAAACTAACAAATATTTTGATTCATCTAGGAATATTTCAATCACGTATGACTAGCATGAAACAAAGAAAACTCATTTTTAATACTTCATCTAAATATGTCTGCTTTGTTTGAAAAAGGCATATTATTTTCCATTCTCTCACGAGCTCATTTCCTCCCCGATTTTCCTTTTCTTCGACGAGCTCAATTCAAGGGCATTTTATCTTTGATATGCATTATAAGTTTCTTAGTTTTTCAAGTTATGTTAGTTCATATTTCTTTATCTCTTTGTCTTTTTTTATTTATTTGATTTTAGGGTCGAGTGTCATTGATTTTTGTAACGACCTGTTTAGTCGTTTTGAGTAACAGATTTTATTTTGGGAAAAACTGGGTGATACGAAGGACCCCACGATGGGCCGTCATGGGCACGATGGACCGTCGAGGGGGTCTCGTTCCATAACACTTAGAAATTAGAAAATTGGGTACTGAAATCGACTCTCTGAACTCTGTGACGGACCTGCAGGACGGACCGTCACAGGTACGACGAACCGTCGTGAGCCCCCGTTTCAAAACACTTCAACTCTTGAGAATTTGGTACAGGGAACGATTCTCTGAACGTCATGACGGAAGTGCAGGACGGACCGACGTAGGTACGACGGGCCGTCACAAACTCCTTAACGAAATCGAGTCTCTGACGAACCTGCATGATGGGCCGTCGCAGGCACGACGGGCCGTTACAGGTTGCGTAATCCCAGTCTGGGTCAGATTTCTTTACACGTTTTAAGGGACGTTTTGGACTATTCCTACTTTAATTATAAAGTTAGAGGGTTAAGGTTAACAAGTCTAATTACTTGGGGGTTAAAAGAGGTAACTCTAAGTTAATTAGTGGATTATTATTGCCATCTTTTATTCTTAATTACATGCTAATTAGGGTAAAAGAAAGGGGGTTTGAATAAGAAAAATAGAAAGAACAAAGAGAAAGAGAGAGAATCGATCGAGAAGAGGAAACCACAAAGCTTGGGAATTTGCTTGTGGATCACTAATCTTCGGTGTAGGTAGGTTATGGTTTTCACACTATTCGTAGTAAACTCTTAATAGTGAATGATATGTGTTAGTAGTATTGTAAACCCTTCTATATGCTTAATTGTATGCTTGCATGAATATGATTATGTAATTGTGAAATAAATAAGCATGATAAAGCTATTGAATCCCAAATCTTGAAAAGAAACCCTAATCTACTTTGTTAATGATGATGCCTTGGTATAAAAGAAGGCTTGATGAATGAAAGTGGTGAGATTGGGGGATCGGGTGCCACGTTCCGGTACAAGGATAGAAATAGAGGATCAGGTGCCACGTTTCGGTACCAGGATAGATGAGGATCGGAGTGTCACGTTCCGACACCAGGAAAGTATATGGATCGGGTGCCACGTTCCGGTACCAGGATAGAATGAGGATCGGAGTGTCACGTTCCGACACCAGGATAGTATATGGATCGGGTGGCACGTTCCGGTACCAGGATAGTATATGGAATCGGAGTGCCACGTTCCGGCACCAGGATAGTATATGGAGCGGAGTGTCACGTAACAACACGAGGGGAATAAAGATA
Source organism: Solanum peruvianum (assembly GCA_027705065.1). Classification (NCBI taxonomy): domain Eukaryota; kingdom Viridiplantae; phylum Streptophyta; class Magnoliopsida; order Solanales; family Solanaceae; genus Solanum; species Solanum peruvianum. The sequence goes on from JAKWJD010001765.1 coordinate 51,350,317, forward strand.
ATGAATCTTGAAATATTTTAATATACTCAATCTAATGAACCTAATTTCCAAATGAGTATGATATTGAGGTTTGAGTCCTCATGGATGAACTTGGTAGTACTTATTGATGATTATAGTACTTGTTGTTGCTACATGTTGAGTATTATAGTTGATTATGATATTAACTGATATATATTGTTTTCTATTTTGAGTTTAAGTCTTCCGCATTACTTTCTGTCGATGTTATATTGAAATGTTAAGGGTTAGGTTGGTTGGTTCGCTCACATAGAAGGGTAAATGTGGCTGCCAGTCGCGGCTCGGTTTTGGGTCGTGACAAACTTGGTATCAGAGCATTAGGTTCGTTGGTCTCATCACATTAGAACGAGTCTAGTAGAGTCTTAAGGAACGGTAGGGGGACGCCTTTACTTTTCTTTGAGAGGCTATAAGACTTTAGGAAAATTTCATTCTTTCTTTCTTTCTTTCGTGCTACTACTTGAATCCAATTGGTATCTAGGTGATACAAATTGGTATCTGACCATCTTCACTCTTTTCGCAGATGGTTAGAACTAGAGCAACGACTGCGCCAACACCAACACCGGTAAGACAAGAAACGTCTGAGCCAGCCACTGGGGCTGTGGCTCGAGGAAGAGCAGTGGCAAGAGGCCGTGGTAGAGGTCGTGGGAGGACGTCCTCTAGAGGAAGAGGACAAGTGCCTAGCCCATCTGATGCTAGGGCGGTGACCCCTCAACCGACTGAGGAAGTAGTAAGAGAGGGTGAGGAAGGGGAGAATGAACAAGTGCAAAATGAGGAATTGCCACCCCAACCTACCCCAGAGATGATCAATCAGGTTCTTGCTTATCTTAGCGGGTTATCTGACCAGGGTCAGGCACCTCGAGTGTTTTCTGCACCAACACCTCCGGTTTCAGAGGTACAACATGCAGCCAGTATGGCTCCCCGTATGGATGCCTCATTGGAAATAGGCACGTTTCCACGTCTGACTACTGGGCCTAAAATGACAAATGATCAGCATGAACTTTTCAGTAAGTTCTTGAAATTGAAACCTCCAGTCTTCAAGGGTGCTGAATCAAAGGATGCTTACGATTTTCTGGTTGATTGTCATGAGCTACTACACAAGATGGGTATAGTAGAACGGTTTGGTGTGGAGTTCGTGAGTTATCAGTTTCAAGGGAACGCCAAAATGTGGTGGCGGTCACATGTTGAGTGTCAACCAATAGAGGCACCACCTATGACTTGGGCCTCATTCTCTAGCTTGTTTATGGAGAAGTACATCCCACGGACTTTGAGGGATAGGAAAAGAGATGAATTCTTAAGTCTAGAGCAAGGTAGGATGTCGGTTAATGCATATGAGGCTAAATTTCGTGCATTATCCCGGTATGCCACCCAACTTTGTTTCAGTCCCCAAGAGCGGATTCGCCGTTTTGTGAAAGGGTTGAGGTCAGAATTGCGGATTTCGTCCTTACAGGTGGCGGCTACGGCAAAATCCTTCCAAGAAGTGGTAGACTTTGTGATAGAGGTGGAAGGAGTGAAGCTCGATGACTTCACCACGACATCGACATCAAAAAGGTTTCGAAAGGGAGGAGAGTTTAATGGTTCTTACTCCAGAGGGCCAGGCTCAGGAGGTTACTCGGCCCGACCAATTCAGTCTTCACTACAGATTGTAGTTGGGGGTCTACCTCAGACCGGTCAACACTTCTCTGAGAGACCTATGCTTGAATCCATAGAATGTTATGGATGTGGGGAGACTGGACACATTAAGAGGTATTGTCCAAGGCAGAGTCATAGACCTCCCATATTCAGAGGTAGAGGTGGTCATGGTAGAGGCCGTTATTCTGGAGGGCGTGGTGGTCGAGGTAATGGTGGTCACCAAAACGGCAGAGGTGATGGGAAAACTGGAGCCACTACAACACAACATGGTAGGGGCAACGAACATACAAGTAATGGGGCCCATTGTTATGCTTTCCATGGGCGGTCTGAAGCGGAGGCATCTGATGCTGTCATCACAGGTAATCTTTTGGTTTGTGATTGCATGTCTTCTGTATTGTTTGATCCTGGATCCACATTTTCTTATGTAACTTCCTCATTTGCTAATGGTCTTAATTTACCTTGTGAATTGCTTGACATACCTATTCGTGTGTCTACGCCGGTGGGTGAGTCTGTGATAGTTGAAAAAGTATATAGGTCTTGCTTGGTGACTTTTGTGGGGAGCAACACTTAGGTAGATTTGGTTATCTTAGAAATGATTGACTTCGATGTAATTCTGGGTATGACTTGGCTTTCTCCAAATTTTGCAATCTTGGATTGTAATGATAAAATTGTGACGTTAGCCAAGCCTGGGACAGATCAGTTAGTGTGGGAGGGCGACTACACTTCCACTCCGGTTCGTATCATCTCCTTCTTTCGTGCTAAGAGAATGGTTAGTAAGGGGTGTTTAGCTTTCTTGGCACATCTCAATGATGACACTACCCAAGTACCTTCGATTGAGTCGTTTTCGGTAGTCCGTGAGTTTTTGGATGTGTTCCCTGCAGATCTTCATGGTATGCCACCGAATAGGGATATTGACTTCTGCATTGATCTTGAACCGGGCACTCGCCCCATTTCTATACCCCCTTATAGATTGGCTCCCACGGAGTTAAGAGAGTTAAAGGCACAACTTCAAATGTTGTTGAACAAAGGCTTCATTAGACCAAGTGCGTCTCCTTGGGGTGCTCCGGTTTTGTTTGTGAAGAAGAGGGATGGGAGTTTTCGGATGTGCATAGACTACCGGCAGTTGAGCAAGGTAACTATTAAGAACAAGTATCCTCTTCCTCGCATTGATGACTTGTTCGATCAATTACAAGGTGCCTGTGTCTTCTCCAAGATTGATTTGAGAACTGGTTATCATCAATTGAATGTACGGGCAACGGATGTACCAAAGACTGCTTTTAGAACCAGGTATGGGCATTATGAATTTGTAGTGATGTCTTTTGGTCTTAGGAATGCCCCTGCTGCGTTCATGAGCTTGATGAACGGGATTTTTAAGCCATATTTGGATCTCTTTGTGATCGTATTTATTGATGATATACTGATATACTCTAAAAGTAAGAAGGAACATGAGGAGCACTTGAAAATTGTATTGGAAATGTTGAGGGAGAAAAAGCTTTATGCCAAGTTCTCTAAGTGTGAGTTTTGGCTAGATGCAGTGTCCTTTTTGGGGCACGTGGTTTCTAAGGATGGAGTGATGGTGGATCCATCTATGATTGAGACCGTGAAGAATTGGGTAAGACCTACTAATGTGTCAGAAATAAGGAGCTTTGTTGGGTTAGCTAGCTAATACCGCCGATTCATCAAGGGATTCTCTTCTATTGCTTCCCAATTGACGAACTTGACTAAGCAGAATGTTCCATTCGTATAGTCGGATGAGTGCGAAGAAAGCTTTCAGAAACTCAAGACTTTGTTGACTACCGCACCTATCCTTACCTTGCCAGTAGAAGGTAAGAACTTCATTGTTTATTGTGATGCATCCTATTCTGGGTTGGGTGCAGTGCTAATGCAAGAGAAGAATGTGATTGCTTATGCTTCAAGACAATTAAAGGTGCATGAACGTAACTATCCGACCCATGATTTGGAATTGGCCGCGGTAGTATTCGCATCAAAACAATGGAGGCACTATTTATATGGGGTTAAGTGTGAAGTCTATACGGATCATCGTAGCCTACAGTATGTCTTTACTCAGAAAGATTTGAACTTGAGACAAAGGAGATGGATGGAACTACTGAAGGACTACGATATCACAATCTTGTATCATCCGGGAAAAGCTAATGTTGTGGCGGATGCTTTAAGTAGAAAGGCGGGAAGCATGGGAAGTCTAGCTCACTTGCAAGCTTCTAGACGCCCATTGGCTAGAGAAGTTCAGATTCTGGCTAATGACCTTATGAGATTAGAAGTAAATGAGAAGGGAGGATTTTTAGCTTGGGTGGAGGCAAGATCTTCCTTCCTTGACAAGATTAAGGGAAAGAAGTTTAATGAGGAGAAATTGATCCGGATTCGAGATAAAGTGTTGCGAGAAGAGGCTAAGGAAGTAACAATCGATGAGAAAGGTGTGTTGAGGATTAAGGGAAGGGTATGTGTACCCCGCGTCGATGATTTGATCAACACTATTCTGACAGAGGCTCATAGTTCAAGGTATTCTATACACCCTGGTGCAACCAAGATGTATCGTGACCTAAAGCAACACTTTTGGTGGAGTAGAATGAAGCGTGATATTGTCGATTTTATTGCCAAATGTCCAAACAATCAACAAGTAAAGTATGAACACCAGAGACCTGGAGGAACACTTCAGAGAATGCCCATTCCTTAATGGAAATGGGAGAGAATTGCAATGGATTTCGTAGTTGGTCTTCCAAAGGCAATGGGTAAGTATGACTCCATTTGGGTGATTGTTGATAGGTTAACTATGTCTGCACATTTCATTCCGGTCAAGGTGACTTACAATGCAGAGAAGTTAGCCAAACTTTACATCTCGGAAGTGGTTCGATTGCATGGGGTTCCACTCTCCATCATATTAGATAGAGGTATGCAGTTTACTTCTAAGTTTTGGAAAACATTGCATGCTGAATTGGGTACTAGGTTGGATCTGAGTACCGCATTTCACCCACAGACCGATGGTCAGTCTGAGCGAACGATTCAAGTGTTGGAGGATATGCTTCGTGCATGTGTGATAGAATTTGGTGGTCATTGGGATAACTTCTTACCCTTAGCAGAATTTTCGTACAACAATAGCTATCACTCAAGCATTGACATGTCCCCATTTGAAGCATTGTATGGTAGGAGATGTAGGTCTCCCATTGGTTGGTTTGATGCATTTGAGGTTAGACCTTTGGGTACTGACCTTTTGAGGGATTCGATAGACAAAGTGAAATCTATTCAAGAAAAGCTTTAAGCGGTGCAAAGTAGGCAAAAACAATATGTAGATCGAAAGGTTAGAGACTTAGAGTTCATGGAAGGTGAACAAGTGTCACGACCCAAATCGGGGACGCGACTGGCACCCACATTTACCCTCCTATGTGAGCGAACCAACCAATCTAACCCTTAACATTTTAGTACAATATCAACATAAATAAATGCGGAAGACTTAAACTCATTAATAAAACAATTCAAAACTATTATTATTATCCCCAAAATCTGGAAGTCATCATCACAAGAACATCTATCTCTAATTACTAAACTAGGAATGTCTAAGAACAAAATATAACTAAAAGCTAGTGCATGCCGGAAGTTCAAGGCATCAAGACTTGAAGAAGAAGACCCAGTCCAAGCTAGACGCATTAGCTCACCCTGAATTTCCGATGGAGTGAAGACTGGCTTGATCTACTGCTGAGTCGAAGTTGACGGAACGTTTGCTGCATTACACAAATAACAAAAAGGAAAACATAAAAGTAGGGGGTCAGTACAACCACACGTACTGAGTAGATATCATCGGCTAACTCAAAATAGGGAACAATATATATCAATAATAATGTAAATCAGCTACAATACTCAACATGTAGCAATAGCAATTACTTTATCATTAACAATTTCCGTCAAGTTCACACATGAGGTCTCAAGCCTCAATACCATACTCATTTGGGAACTAAGTTCATTAGATTGAGTATATTCATTATCTTTCAAGATTCATTATCTTTCTTCCTCTTGTGTCGGTACGTGACACTCCGCTCCTCTACTTTCTATCCTGGTGTCGGAACGTGACACTCCGATCCTCATATTCATTCTATCTTGGTACCGGAACGTGGCACCCGATCCTCATATTCTATCCTGGTGTCGGAACGTGACACTCCGATCCTCATATTCTATCTTGGTGTCGGAACGTGACACTCCGATCCTCATATTCATTCTATCCTGGTACCGGAACGTGGCACCCGATCCTCATATTCTATCCTGGTGTCGGAACGTGACACTCCGATCCTCATATTCTATCCTGGTGTCGGAACGTGACACTCCGATCCTCATATTCATTCTATCCTGGTACCGGAACGTGGCACCCGATCCCCTAATTCATCAAGCCTTCTTTTACACTAAGGCATCATCAATCTTATTATATAATTTATCAAGCCTTCTTTCATATTAAGGCATCATCAATCTTATTATATAATATATTAAGCGAATTAGGGTTCTTTCAAGATTTGAGATTCAATAGCTTCATCATGATTGTTAATTCATCACAATTTCATAATCATAATCATGCAAGCATACAATTTAAGCACATAGACAGGTTTACAACATCATC